>JAJHZJ010000575.1:2897358-3034858 GCA_023548195.1 Bettongia penicillata ogilbyi | reverse complement strand
CCAGGGCCTCCAGAGGACCCTGTAGTGGTGGACAGCTAGAGCCCCTTCAGGAGGAGGGTCCCAGGAAATGATGATGCTGTGAGTTCCATCATGGTTGGTGGTGACCTTGCCTTTTCTGAGATTCTGAGGGGATCCTGGAGGCAAAGGAGCTGTGGGGATGGTGGGGGTGGGTGGAAGGGCAACAGGAGAGCAGGAATCAACACACAATTCCTTTCAGTTAGTCAGTCAATCAATATACTACGTGCCAGATATGTGCTGAACCATTTAATCACAAGCGCGAATCCTTTAGGAGGGCTCAAAAGACTCAGAGGCTGAACAAATCTGGTTCTGACTCTAACTGCAGACCCTGATGAAAGGATGAGGGTGAGGGGCCAGGATTTAGGGTGAGGTAAGAATAGGTAACATGGGCAGAAGGTGCCGAGGTAACATCAGCTCCCCTTGCAGTGTGTGATGGGAGGGTTGTCTAGTCTGATGGTGACTCTCTGAACTTGCTCTCCATCTCTGATCACCTCCCTCCCCCCACAACACTACCTGCTGCCAAGTCAGGAAAGGTCTAAAGTGTGCCCTGCCCAAACCTCTTTAAAACTTCACAAATAACGAATAGCCTTGACCTCCCCCATACATTTAGCTCTTTCTGGCTTTGCAGTAAATGTTAGAAACTGCCAGATCTCAACAAAAACAAAATGTCCTTGGGAACTTCAAGAGACTGGAAACTTTTATCTATTTGCAATTGTCACTTTTTCCTTAGCTCCCTTGAAGCCTGGATTCTGACCTCGACATTCCACTGAAACTGCTCTCCCCTGCATTACCCAGGATCTGGGGATGGCAGTCAGTGATCATTTCTCAGTCCTCATCCCTCTGGCCCTTTCTGCAGTCTGGGACACCCTTGATCACCCTCTTTTTCTTGATGCTTTTGGGTGACATTACCTTCCTAAGGTTCAACTCCTACTTGTCCGACTGCTCCTTCATCTTCTTGGCTGCATCTTGATCAGGTCACACCTGCTCACCTTGGGTGTCTCCTCGGGTTCTGTCCCGAGTCCTCTTATCTTCTCCTTCTATACTATTTTACTTGGTGGGTTTAATGACCACCTTTGTGCTGATGATTCTCAAATCTACCTCTCCTGCCCCAAACTCTCTCCTGACCTCCAGTCTTGCATCTCCAACTGACTTTCAGACATCTTGAATGGATGTCCAGTAGACATCCGAAACTCAACATGTCCAAAAAAGGAACTCATGATCTCTCCCCCTACTCTATTACTGTAAAAGTTCCACCATCCTCCCAGCCTCTAGACTCATAACCTAGGAGTCACCCTGGATTCTTCTCTATTTCTCCTCCCTCATCCTCATAGCCAATACGGTTCCACCTCGCAGCGTCTTTCAAATACACCCCATGCTCTCCTCTCACACTGTCCTGCCCCATCCAAGGCTTCATCTCCTCAATCCTTGTTAACCTGCCACTATATCTCCACCTTTGTGGACTGCTGCCACTTAAATATTTGCCTTCCTCAGTCAGCTGGAAGTATGCACTTAACCTGTTTGCCTCCATTACACTGAAAACAGGAGAAAGTTTTGCCCCCTTTGGGACAAGCAGGGATTCAAATCTTAAACTGAGGGGATTAAGTTAATAAAGGAATTTCAGGCACACTGGGCAGTGGTGGTGGGGGTGGTTGTTGGCTCCTTCTTCTGGAGCAGGCCTGATCTGGCCTGGCCTTTGTTTACCTCTGGAAGACTGGAAGAGTCTGCTTGGAGGAGTGAAGCCCCGGGTGCCATGGGCATTAACTGCAGCCACTCTGAATTGGTACCATCTATTTGGCTCAAGGTTCTCCATTTGGGTGCTTTCCTCCATGGTCTGCAATTTGTGGTTTACAAAGCAAAGTGAAGAAAAGTTGCAACTTTTCTAGCCTTTACTAAATCAGACCAACTTATGGTGTTTTTGACCAGACTGGAAACTAAGGCTTGCCCAGGGTCTTACAGCTACTGTCTGAGTCCGGATTTGATTTCTGCTCTTCCAGACTTCAAGTCAAAAACTCTTTCTGCATGGTCCCATACCCCCTCTTTCCTGTAGAGCTGCCCTCTCTATGTCTCCCCTACCAAACCAGTCCGGTCTGCTTTCTCTGGGGTGACATCAGCTACAAACTAGGTGTGTGTTAGGGTTGGAGAGGGCTAAAAAAACTCTCTTCACAATGCAGATTGTGGCCTCTCTACAACTTGGTAACTGGTGTCAGAAAGTGACTGAGGTGCCCAAAGTCACCACCTTGCCTTCAGCCTAGGGAGAAGAAGCTCTGAGCCCAGCCAGGATGGTCTTCTGATGACAAACACACAACCACGTGCAGAATCAAAGCCTTTCCCCTTTGGCACAACCATGGTTTGTCCAGTGAAATAAAATCAGCTCCAGGGAAGAGCCTGATGTCCATTTTTGTCCTCATCCACTACCAGAGAGGCAGCCCCAGGGCAAGGGAAGGGCCCTAGATTTGGAGCCAGAGGATGTGAGTCACATGTTTGAACTGTGCCACTTGTTCTGTGACCCTGGGCCAGTCATTTCTTTCCCATGGGCCTAGTTCCCTCATCTGCCAAATGAGAGACTGGACTTTTGCCCCATGGAGCTGTCTAAGATACAGAGTGGGTGTGAATCTGCTTTGAGTGTGGGAGTTTCATCCCTGGTAGTCCCATAGACCAGTGAAGTCCCTGGCCCAATCTCAAAAACTCAGTGCGCTGTATTTAGTAGGCCCTTAATAAATGCTTATAGTGTTTACTGGCATGGCCTCTGAGAAGTCTGAATGCTTCCATGCCAGGATGAGACAATAAAGGACTTTAGTCAAGGCCTGCTACACCTTTAGCTCCTTGAATTTATCCCTGGCTCTCGCTGTCTGTCTCTCCGCAGTGTTCTCCTCTCAGAAAGGAGTCAGAGGAATGTGGGGTAATCAACTAATTCAGGCTAAAGTGGAAAAGACTCATAATAACTTGATCTGTTAATGTCTCAAGATTCTTTGCATTTTAAAATAGGATGGTTCTTAATCTGAATGAATCTTGGGTTGTTGTTTCAGCCCTTATGGTTGGAGGAGAGGAGAGGGAAGAGAGAGAGAGAGAGAGAGAGAGAGAGAGAGAGAGAGAGAGAGAGAGAGAGAGAGAGAGAGAGAGAGAGAGAGAGAGAGAGAGAGAGAGAGAGAGAGAAACAGAGACAGAGAGGCAAACAGAGAGACAGAGACAGAGAGACAGATTGGGGAGGGGTCTTCCCTGACTTTCAGGGTAGAAGTCATATCCTGTAGGACCTTGCTCTAGGATGCATTTAGGATGTGAAGAAGGAAAGGGACTTCCAGGGGTGGTCGGAAAGATTAGGGACAAGGTATAAACAATAGATGGGGCCTCCGAGTCTAGAAGACCTTCATTCACACTTTCTACTGCCTTGGACAATGGTCAGGGTGTGACTGGGAAAGCCCCATTAGTTCTCCTCTGTGCCCTCAAGGAGTTTTCTAAGAAGAGAAAGTTACTGACTAGGTGTGGAAAGCCTTGGTTCGGGCTAGTCTTCACTGGGAGTTCCCTGACATAGAAATTCAAGATGACCAATATGCAAGTGATGCTAAAGCTCCCAAGTCTCCCGGGGAGACATTGTTTTCTTCAGTCTTCCTCTTAATATGGATAGGGAGGTGGAGAGAAAGCTGGCCTAGGGGGATGCTGACCTTGCTTTGGACAACTGCAAATCTAGGGAAGAGAATGGGAGACCCAGGTCAGAGCCAATGGGAGACCTACCACAGCCACCGCCTTCCATTCAGTAGCCTCATCCTCACTGGTGTAAAGCCCCCAGTGCCACCTGCTCTGTAGGATGTAGAACACGGGTTCCATGGAAACGCTGGACTTAGGTTTCCAAGAAACTTGGACTGCTCCCCTAGACCTCTCCAGAATGATGAGGCCTTTTCTAGGCTTCAGTGGGACACCTGAAAAGGAACTGACATGTTAGAGAGATACAGACAGAAAGGGAAGAAAGGAAGGAAGGAAAAAGAGGAGGAAGGAAGGAAGAGAAGCAAGACAAAAGAGAGGGAGAGAGGAAAGAAAGAATGAAATAGGTAAGAAAGTAGAGAAGGAAAAAGGAATGAAGGAAGGTGGAAGGAAAGAAGGAAGCAAAAAGGAAATAAGGAGTAAGGGACAGAGGGAGAGAAGAAGGAAAGAATGGAGGAAGGAGGAGAGGGATAGAAGAAGGAAGGAAAGAAGGAAGGATGAATTGGAGGAAAGGAGGAAGAAAGGGACAAAAAAGGAACGAAGAAAAGAGGGAGGGAGGAAGAGGGAGAGACAGGGGCAGGGGCAGGCTGGCAGAGGCAGGAGCAGGGACAGGGGCAGGGGCAGGCTGACAGAGGCAGGAGCAGGGACAGGGGCAGGGGCAGGGGCAGGAGCAGGGGCAGGGGCAGGGGCAGGGGCAGGAGCAGGGACAGGGGCAGGGGCAGGCTGGCAGGGGCAGGGGTAGGCTAGCTTCCATCTTTGCAGAAGTGGGGAGGGGCTGTGATGCTCTTCCCTGCCCATAAGATCCATGTTGTTAGGATGCACATCCAGGAATTTCACTTATTTTGCCAAAGTAATCATTTATTGAAAATCATGGGGGACATTATTTATATTCATTGAATTAAAGAAACAAAAATGTAACTAATTTACTGTAAAAAAATTAACAAACTTTTCTTCGAAATGAAAGAAGAAATATCAGATTGGTTTTGAGTATAGGTAGTTGTCCTGCGACATACTGGCAGACCCTGTAGGGAAACATGATCCTAGCCCCTCCTCACTCTGCTCTCCTTGCAACCCATCTTCCCCAGTCAGACCCATCCTCCTTTGCTCCGGCATGGTATCCTTGGCTATTATCCACCCAACCCTCCCCTGGGCATCCATGCATGACTCAGGACATGCTCCAGGGAGTCAGCTTTTTACCTCTGTTCATGTGGTCTGGGGTCTGGCAGGTGTGCCCACAAGCATTGGAGCAGCATTTCCTGTTCCCTGGACATTCGGGGTCCCCCCTGCAGCTCTGCACACAGGCAGCAGCAAAGCCAGATGCCCTTACTGAGGGCGGGCAATCTCCTTGTTTGACTGTCTGCAGGGTCCTCAGGAACTCACAGCTGGTCAAGCACTCGTGTCGAGTCTGGGAAGAAGACACCAGCTTAAACTAGGGTCAAAGGGTGAAATCCATTCACTTGCATGAAGATTTCTTCAGGCCTTTACATGTGAAAGACATTACTTGATGCCAGACAGCCAAGGAGAAAGACAAATCTCTTTGAGAGGGAGAGCCTGGAGCAGGGTGGACTGGGAGACTGGACCACAATCTTCTAGTGGTGAGACCCAGGCTGGGTAACCCAGGACTTTCAAAACATTGGCAGTTGGAAGAGGCCTTGGCAGTCATTCCTCCTGCCTTCCACCCCTCCCCACCAAAGTCCAAGCCCTCCTCCGATGTCCTGCTGGAGTAGTCACAAGGGGCATGAATGACTGGGAAGCAACCAGGGCCAATCAGATAGTGAGAGGAGGGGTTAACTGGTGAACAGTCTTTCTGTTCCGGGGGTAGCCATCCCAAGGCAAGAGGTCCTGAGGAGGGCCCAAAATACATGGTGGATCCACTTGGGGCAGATTTATGGAAAAGACACTGGTTGGAACCACATGGGCTGGAGATGGAGTGATCTGTATCTTTGGAGAGAGGGTCATAATCATCTTCTCCTCCTCCTCATCATTATCATAATCTCATCACCTAGAAGCAATAGCGCCTAGTACTTAGAGAGCTCAAAGTCAGGAAGAACTGAATTCAAATCTTACCTCTTACCTCAACTGGCTACCTGACCCTCAGTGAATCAATTGACTTTTCCTTGTTCTGGGCAGCTCTCTAAGAAGGTGCCAGTCTCCGTTGGTAAAGAAGTTCCCTAGGCTTATGAAATCATAGCAATTCCCCTAGTCATAATAATCGCAGATGCTTATATGGCCTGGGAAACGCTCTACCCACATTCTCTCCTTTGAGACTCACAACAACTTGGTGCCACAGTAGGTGCTCCTGTTTTCCCCACTTGAAGGATTTTGGAAGGATACTAGTGTTGGATAGAATGAGTGGGAGGCCCTGTGCTTGGTGCCAGTGGGGAAGAGAAGGACTGATTTAACAGGTCTTGTCCTCCAGGGGCTGATCATCTAAAAGACTTACCCATAAATTAGTGTAATCTAAGTCTGAAGGGAATAAGGGCATCGAGAGGTTAAAAGAGGAATCCCTCCACCTCTTTCTTAGAAGAGGAGAAGGTTTCATTGAGCATAACACAGTTCCTGGCATGTATTTGGTGCTTAATAAATGATTGTTGACTTAACTCTACTGGTAGGATTTTTAAATTTTTCATTTCTTGATCTAAGGTGGCAGATCTGAAAAGAGAAGCCGTAAACCTAAGACTATGCCAAGGTTTTTCTTTTAAGTCTGTGGCTCAATGTGACTCCCCGTTTCTAGTACTAAGTCTCCTTATTAGTGTCTAGGAGATTTTAAATTATTTTACTTAAGTATTTGAGGGCTAAGAAGAAATCTTTGCACATATTTGACATGTTCATCCATGATTAGAAAACTGAAGTGTGAGATACTAAAAAAAATTCTTCCCCAAATTCCCCCTTACCTCAGGTCAATGACCTACCTAGCCCCAGTTTTAAATGGGCCTGAAATAAATTTTCCATGATAAGAGTCCTCTCCCTTCTCCTTCTGTCACTCTCAAATAATCACAAGACATCAAGACATTTCTGTTGATTCAATTCATTAACCAAAAGTATAAATTTAGGCACAAATGCATCTTTCTTCAAATTAAGAAGATTATAAGACTTGACCCATAGAATAAAAGCAAATGGCAGAATCTAGGACACATTTTGTGATTGTCTGACACGGACACACATCCGAACCTTTGTCTGAGAATTTCATTTGTCCAATGGTGAGCTCAGCTAAGTGCTGAACAGTAGAACTTTTGTGCTTTCCAGTCAAGTTTCCGGTTGTGGAATGCATTTTGGGGAGAAATCTCAGTGTCTGTCTCTTCCTCCCACCTCTTTTTCTGTCTGTCTGTCTGTCTCTCCCTCTCTTCCCCAATGTCAATTTCTCTCAGTTGTTCTGAGGCTCTCCTCTCTCCTTTTTCTCTGCACAACATTGCCTCCCCCCCCCACCTTGACCTTGTCATTGGAGAGACTGAAGACAGACAGAAGACACAGACTTATTTCAGGCATAAATAAGTAAAGAAAACAAAAACAAAACAAAACAAAACAAAAAACTGGTGCTGGTACTCCCCAGAAGCTGGAGCTTCCAAGTACAGGGACACTCTTGGTCCAGAGGTCAATGTCAAGGAGAAAAGATAGAATTACCGAACAAAGCTCCCAGCACTGATTTTTCAGGGCATCCATCAAGGCTCTGCATGGCTTCAAACACTGCAAAAGTCAAATGGAAGGATTATCATCAACAGCCCATCCTTCCCTCCTCCTCTTCCTATTCCCCCCAATCTACCCCTGTCCCTGGACTTCAGGCTGAGGGGCCTGACTATCCCTCTGGCCTGTAGCCCATTACTCAAATCCAATAGACATGGGGAACCTGGTAGGATGCAGTCTGGACAGTGCCACAACTCAGAGGAGGAATTGTGCTGCAGGGGCAACCACAGCATGTGTGTGTGTGTGTGTGTGTGTGTGTGTGTGTGTGTGTGTGTGTGTGTGAGAGAGAGAGAGAGAGAGAGAGAGACAGAGAGACAGAGAGACAGAGAGAGAGACAGAGAGACAGAGAGATACAGAGACAGAGAAAAAGCAGTGCTTCAACAGCTCTGTATGTGTAGCTGAAAGGGATGTTTAGGCAAGGTTTGAAAATGGACAATAATGTTCTTTCCCAGAATTGCATATATGCACAAATGGGCTCCATCTCTGTCTCTGTCTCTGTCTTTCTCTCTCTGGCCATTTCTGTCCCTCACACATAATCATACACAGTAGTAATGATTTTCATTTATCTAGGTCTTACAAAGTGCTTTTATAGTCTTCATTCCATGTGATCCTCACCAGAAAAAAAACAAAAACAAAAACCAATAACCGCCAAACTGAAGGAAATGCTATAGTTATTTTCACCCAAATTTTGTAGATGGGGAAATGGAGACTCAGAAATGAAATGACTTGTCCAACTAGTATGTATCTTGATATTTGAGCCCAGATCATCCTGACTCCTGTTCTAGCATACTATCCTATACTACCTTATCCCATGTATACCTTATACATATATGTACTATTCCTCCAACTTATGAGCTTGGGTTAGGTCCTCAGAGGGCTGACTGCTACTTCATGCTTTAGAGGTAAACCTGTGGGTCTGTACTTCTCAAATGAGAGCTCATGAGCCTCCACCAGCATGCTTTCCATGAACAATCAGCTAGCAGATGCAGTTCTTAACAAAGGCATTCACTGAGATGGACTAGTAAAAGCAGTGGTTACAAAATATTCTCCCCATGAACCTGGGGAACACTTTTCCACAAATACACACAGCTTTAAAAGAAGGGTAGACTCAAACTCAGAGCACAATAGTAGTGAAGTATACGTATGTCAGACATGTGTGGCGAAAGCAAACTCACAATTTCTGGTAGTATAGGGCCTGACAATCCTTCGTCTTTTTGTAGGGTTCTGAAAGTCCTCTTGGCTAAGGTTTCTTTGCTGTGTGGGTTACTTAGTTGGGTTCCCACAGTCTGTTCCTCTCCACAACTCAACTCTACTGCCAGGGATGGCTCTCTCTTGAGTCCACAAATGGCTTCCTTCTCTACTGCCAGAGGTCCCATTTCTGACAGTGCTCCTACCTTGAGTGACTACTTCTCTGTGTCCATGTCTGTCTGGAAAGGGTTTCTGCTACCTGCTGGATACAGTGTCTCTTAATAGTCCAGTACCTTTGCTTCACAGTGACACAGTTAATGTGAGGAGGGAGGAGAGAGAAATCTCCTTCCTCTAAGGGTAATTTCCTTCCAGAGTTTGGATTCTATTTCTTCCACTTCTGATTCAAATAGATGAATTATCCAACAACTAGACGGTTAACTTTTCTTTTATTTAGGCCTAAGGGGCACAATTGATTTTCTAAGTCAATCACTAGATGTTTCCTGTGTGATGATGAGAGGTTAGAAAGTGGTTTTATGATGTCAAAACCTGAAATCCATTTGTCTATGACTTCTATTTGTTACCCCTAGCTCTTTCTGGGTCTAAGAACAACATACCAGAGTAGAGCAAACAAGAGAATATGTAGGTTAGTGTAATGGGATGGTGGGCAGATCCCTCTCTCCCACACTATGAAGGGTTGGCATGTGAATGGCAAATTATATTGAGCCTGTATGCATCCTGAAGGAAGACCTATGTGTGATGGGAAGATGTTGCCAATAAGTAGATTTCAGCTAAGTAGGTCTGAAGAATAATCTTCCTAAACACCCCACTATCTCTAAAAAAGGATAAAAGTCTTTCCTGGGGCTTCTTTTATTATGCCAGTACCCATTTATTCAGGGCTTTGTAGAGGTGATATCAGAATGATAAAGATCATCAACGGGACGGACTTCAGCTCCATCCTCTTAAGTATACAATATCTGGCATGGAAAAAAAATACATTAGGATAAAAGAAGGACTGGATATAAGACTTCCTTAATACAGGGAATTCCTAGGTAGAAAATCTCTAACCCTACTAATGCAGATTACTTCCTTCTCTAAAACTTAGAGTCTTGGTTGCTTAGAATTTTGAGAGCTTAAGTAATTTGCCCAGTATATGCTAGAAGAAGGAGCAGAGATTTGGTCTGAGTAAAGTACAAATACCTCCAAGTCAACTCTTCAGAATCAATAAACAGCAAGTCCTGGGGGTAGCTGGGGTGTGAGGTAGCCTCAGCCTTAGGAATTTTCATCTCATGGACAGTGTGGGGGTCTGACAGTTGAGTAGGAGAAGATTGAAGGACTTTCCACTGCTGAGGGATGCCAAGCAAAGTTGTGCTGACCAGACATGTCTCAAAACAAAATAAAACAAAAAATAAATAAAAATGACCAAGGAAAGGAGAAAAAATCCAACCATAGACAGCTACTATGGGGATAAAGATCCGGGTTCATAGTCAGAAGAAGATAATGGAGCTGAAAAAAGCCACTTCCTTTTTAATGAAAAATGTCAAATGGTCTCAAGCACAAAGAGTTCTTGGAAGAACTTAAAAAGTACTTTAAAGAGAAAAAAAGAAAGGGAGAAAGACCAAAGAAAAATTAGAAAAAAAGAGCAAAGAAAATTATCAAAAGAAAGTCAACCAACTTGAAATAGAGAATCAAAAACTTAAAGAAGAAAACAATTCCTTGAAAGCTAGAATTGGGCAAAAGGAAGTTAATAACATTCTAAGACATCAAGAAATAACACCAAAAATAAAATCAAAAGTATGAAAAAATAGAAGAAAATGTGAAATATCAGAAAAACACCTGATCTGGAGAACAGATCAAGGAGAAATACTATAACAATAGTCAAAGTACCTGAAAATTATAATAAGAAAAAGCCTTGATACAATATTATAAGAAATTATCAAGGAAAATTTTTCTGAAGTTCTAGAACAAGAAAGCAAAGCAAAAATAGAAAAAAAAATCCACTGATCACCACCTGAAAGAGATCCCAGGAGTAAAACTTACAGGAATATCATAGCCAAGTCTCAAAGGTTAAGGAGAAAAAAAGGGAAAAAATAATTTAAATATCATGGAACTCCAATGAGGATTACCCAAGATCTAGCAGCTACTACATTGAAGGACAAAGGTCTTGGAATACTATATTTCACAGAACAAAAAAAAAACTGGGATTATGACCAAGGGCAATTTATCCAGCAAAGTTAAGTATAATCCTAAATGAAAAAGAAATGGATATTTAATGAATTGAAAGGCTTTCAGGTATTTGTGACAAACCCAGCAGAACTTAAGGTTAAATACAACATATAACATTCAGGAAAAATATAAAGTGAATATTAAGAACCACTTATAAGGGACTAAATAAGAGCAAATGCTTTACTTCTTATATGTGAAAATATTATCAGAGTTTTTATGACTGTCATCATTATTTGGGTAGTTTGAAAGAAAGACTTGGGCTCAGCTGAGCATGAAGAGGTGATTCTAAAAAAAATAAAACTGTGAAGGGCAAGATAAAAAGGAGCAACAATCTCATACAAATGAGGCACAAAAGGAAAAAAAAATGATACAGAAGAAGCTAGTAGCGGGGAGGGCAGGTAGTGCTAGAACCATTCTCTCAGCAGGAATGGGTTAAAGAGGGAACAACGTACATATTTAGAAGGGCATAAAAGTCTTCTAAATTCAGAAAGAAATAAAAGGGCAAGAGGATAAGGTGGAGGAGAGGGGATAAGGGAAAGACTATTGGAGGGATGGATAGATTAAGGATTAGGAGGGCAAGATAGTGGGTAGAAGTAAAACAGAGGAGTGGTGGGGGGATAGAAACAGGGTGAGAAGGATAGTGAGGAAAAATAGGAAGGAGGAAAATACACAATAAGTAATTACAGTTTCGAATGGGAATGGGATGAATTTAAGCAGAATAAAAATTTGAAATCAACAATATGTTGCTTTCAGGAAATGTTATAAAAATGAGAGAAGCTTGTAAAGATAAAATAAAGGTCAGGAGTAGAGTTTATTATGTATAAAAAGCAGGGGGTAGAAATCATGATCTCAGACAAAGTTAAAGTCGATTTAATCAAAAGAGAAAAATAAGGAAACTACTATGCATCAGCAATATTATTCAGTATTGTTTTAGACCGTTTAAAATATCTAGATAGTATAAAATACCCAAGAGTTTACCTGCTAAAACAGACACAGGTACTATATGAACAAAAACAAAGAAGACTTTTTATGCAAATAAAATCAGATCTAAATAATTAAAATAACATTTATTGTTCATGGGTATGTAAAGTCAATATTAAAAATTACAATTTTACCTAACTAATCTATTTATTTAATATCATCTCAATTAGATTACTAAAATATTATCTTTCTGAGTGAGAAAAAATAACAACGAAGTTCACTTGGAAGAACAAAATGCCAAAAATTTCCAGAAAATTGGGAAAAAAAGATGTAAAGGAAGCAGATTCAGTAGTAGCAGCCTTCAATACATTAAAAGGTGGGAGCATTGTTGAAGTATAAAATGGATAATTTTGACTACTTTAAATTAAAATTTTCTTGTATAAGTAAAACATATGCAGCCAAGAATAGAAGGAATACAGAAAATTGGGGAAAACTTGCACAGACAATCTCTCAGATAAGATATGATTAGGTTGAAATATTACTTTGCTGTAGGAAATGATGAGCTGGTTGATTTGGAAAGACCTGGACTTATGAAGAAAGATGCTATCTATCTTCAGAAAAAAACAGATGACAAGTGGAAATAAACATGGTACAGTCTTACATATAAATATGTATATTTATAGATATCTATGTATTTGAAAATGTGTATATACATATATGTATCTATCTACACACACATATATGTGTGTGTGTATCTCTCTGTCTCTCTCTCTGTCTCTGTCTCATTAATTGTAGTCTTCTTTTGGGCAAGGGTGAGGGGAAAAGAGGGGAAAAATAAAGTAAAAAGTGCATAGAAGAGAACAAAAGAAAATCTACAAGGAAACAAAGAAAAGCAAAGAAAAGGACAGCTTTGAAAACAATGTATAGTATTTATTACATAGGCTTTCTAGAAATGAAAATTTATTGTTTTATATTCAATCTTCACTTACGTTTTGCTGTTTACATGGCAATATTTTTTCTTTTCTCATTTTCTATTTAAATTTAAAATAAATAAATAAAAATTTACCAAAGAAAAATAAAGAAAATAAAAAACTGTGTCTATCCCAAGAGTATGTCTAGGCTTTGAGGTAACCTTGTGAGTCCTTATGTCATAGCCGAATGGTGCCAAAGTAGGAGTCCCTGGTAAGTGCTTCAGTTTTCTGGGAGAAGATACCTACTACTAAGAGGATTGGCCCAAGCTTGGGTCACTTTACTAAAGGACTTGTGCTAGGAGTTATTTGGATGGTGCAGAGCCAAGGGAAAATATGAAATGTCTAATAGGGAATCCCAGAAATTGCTTTACGTTTAGCTGGTTTTTAGTAGCAATCTCCTAGCTAGGTAAAACAGAAGTTAGCACTACTGTTTGTTTAGCTTATCTTTCTATCAAGGCACTTTTGTGAATGTCTTTTATATTCTGTTTACATGTTTTGTGTGTAGGAAATAAATAGCTGTGCCATATTTTATTCCTGTCATTCAATGGATATCCTTTTATTCCCAGCTTTTGGGGAAACCACTAGATGTGAATCCAAACCTAAGCTATAACTAAGTCATCTCTGACTTGGAAGTTTAATGAACTGAAGAGTTAGAGAAAAAGAAGTCTGTTAGAGGTTCTGTAAGTGGCCAGGTTCCCCAAGGACTGAACCCAGTTGGACAGCATGTATGGGTCCAGATCAGAGAGGCCCCTTAGAGAAAGAGTGTGTAACACCAAAGCCCGTGTGCGTCTCCAAATGGTTTCATTAATGTTAGAAGTTATTACATAGAGTTTTATGTGCTTTGTTCTTAATTTTAAAAGCACATGAGTAGAATGTTTCATACTATCCCCCTTTCCTAGCAAAATGTAAGCCTTAACTATTTAGTTGCTATTTTATGGATTTTATTTATTTTATTTTCTTTTTTTTTCATTTCCTTATTGCGTTTGTGTGTTGGACAAAGAATCTTCTTTTCCCCCTCCTCCCTCTTTTGCATCCACAGCTATATAACGCTGAAGGCTAATATTCAGAGGATTGACCTTATTAATTGAAATGTTTTCAATAATCAAATTATAATATATAATATAAATCAAATATATAATAGTACTAATAATCAAATAATAGCAGTCATTATAACTAACATTTCCATAGCACTTCAAGAGCCTTCTCGCTGTGCTATCTCATTGGATTCTCTCATCAGCCCTGAGAGGGAGGTGCTATTTCTACCACTGAGGCACGGAGGATTAAGTGACTTGCCTAGAATGACCCAGAATTCAAACTGAGGTCTTCCTTGTTCCAAGCCCAGGGTTCTCAATACTGTTCCAACTGGAAGTATTCACTGCGCTGTTCTTACTACTGTTATTTTACCATGACAACATCTTCATATTTTCTGTGGTAATTTAGTATTTAGTGTGTTTTTCATCACGATCTTACAAAGCAGGGCGACGGCTGTTACTCTCCTCAGCTTTGCAGAGGAGAAAAGAAAACTTAGAGAGGTTTTGTGGTTCCTCCAGGATGACACTGCTGGTGATACAGCATGATCTGATCCAGGTCTCCTGACTCTATCCACAGTGCCATAATCAAGGCGAGAAAGTGGATTAACACACTTTTGAAAACGTCTGTCACTGTTGTGTAGACTGGCTCAGAACACCCATAAAGTCATAGACTTAGCACAAGAAGGAATTTCAGAGGTCATGGCGTCCAACCCTCTCATTTTACAAATAGGAGAGGCTAAATGATTTCCCCAGGTCATAGAGCTAACAAATGTCTGGGTCAGGATCCGAACCCACGTCTTCTTGACTTCAAGTCCAGTGCTCTTATCTGCTACACACCAGGCTACATTCCACTTGTAGTGCCTTGCTAGAGAGGCAGCTGAATCCTGCCACATTTCCTGCCCATCGCATGGCAATGGGATGAGAAGTTGCAAGGCTGGTCCCATTGGTATTTGACTTGAGGAAGTGGTTTACAATTTTTTTTAAAAAATTTCTCTCATGCTCTCCCTTGGTTTTGAAAGACATAATTAGATGGTGTAGATTAATCCTGACTCCCTAAATTTCTCTACGAAAACAAAACAATAACAAAGCCCCAAACCATCTAGAATGGTTCGCATTTCTGCTACAGGAATTGCAGGAAGGCTTTATTTGAAAAGTGCACACAAAGCTAGAATATGAGGTCTGAGGCTGGGAGTAAGGGATCATGCTGCAGTCCCCATCAGGACAGGAATGAAATGCTGCTATCCAAGACTTCCTTGACATATCCCATCAATTGTATACAACAGAAACTCACTTATTTCCATCTTCCAAAGATAGAAGGGGATTTTATGTTCATATTTGGCGATAAAAGGAAGAACTCATAGGGAGGGAGGGGAGAGGCAGGGAAATATAGTTCAGTCCCCTGAACATGTGGGCACAAGATGCTCTGTTGTGATGAGAGAGACCTCCCTTTCTACTCAGCTCCCACATTCTGATCTACTTCAATGTGGTTCTCAAGCAGGCATTCTGGGAAGGGTGGGGATCTCATCTATGCCTATTCATTCTTAATGATTCATGCAATGATCCAGTCCATGGATTCTTCTGACCTTTGGCTTCCCTTCCTCCATCTTTCTGCTTCCCTGTCTCACTGCTAAAGGGTTGGCCATAATCTTTTACCATGCATTCCAGAATCTGGGAGTTTAAGGTAGTGGTCCTCACCCTTTTTTGATCTTGCATCCCTGGTAGTAAGCAGCTTTTGAACACTCACTCCCAAAGTGTATATGTTTACTTATTTATAAATAACATCCATGTGGTACTGCACTAATATATACTAATAATTATGTACATATTGAAAGCACTAGATCAAGAGTGAAGAACTTCAAGGCCACATGTGGCCCTCTAAGTCCTCAAATGTTGACCTTGAGGCCACAGGTTCACCATCTCTGCACTAGATCAATGCCAGTATCGTAAACCTTAATACAAAAATAGAAATGAAAAAGGACAAGATGAAGATAAAATCATTTTTGATCCCAGAATCATTAGGGAGACACTGGAATTGACTGAGTTGCTTGTTATTGGTTGGTTTATCTTTTCTTGACTCACTGGGCTCATCTAGCTCTACTCCAGCTGCAGGCTAAAGTTGGAGATGCCTCTGGCCCTGTTGCCCCTCCTCTGAAGAGTGAGCCCTTGCCCAGAGCTGTCAATGAGGGTGTAGCCAGGTCAACCACACTCACGTCTAACCTGACTCAACCCTTGATTGGCCAGACTTCTATCCCTTCCCTTGCCTGGTCCCCTTCTCACTTTTCTATTCTCATTTAGTGTTACCTTGATTGTGAGGACCGGCAGATGGATAGGTAACAGGTATTTATTATGCACTTGCCATGTGCCAGGCCTTGAGCTAAGCACTGAGGAGACAAGTCCAAGCCAGTGAGACAGAGAGGGCCATATCCTAATGCAGAAAGACAGCACTCAAAAATGGAGCTAAAAATCAGGCAGGAAACTTCCCTGTGTGGGGGCTGGTGCAGAAGTTCAGAAAGTCTGAAATATAGTGGGGTGGAGAAAGAAGGTTGGTGGGCTTAGACTCCTCCCCAAAAGGTAGGAATCAGGAGAACCTCTCCAATGAGAGAAGAGGATTAGCAGGAGTCCCTAGGTGCTGAGAAAGTAAAGCTCCACAGTGAAATTACCATGGAGGCCTGTGGAGTTGGAGTCCAGAAAGTCTCTGGAATCCTTTATTTTTTCTTGTATTTGTATTTCCAGCACTTGGCACAGGGCTGGGTATACAGTAATTGCTTAATACATTCTCTGTCTGCCTTTTTATGTATCTATTATCAATGTATCTATGTATCCATCTGCCATCTATGTATTTGTAAATGTATCCATCATATATGTATCATCAATGTATCAATGTATCTATCTACCATCTAGGTATGTGTAAATGTATTCACCATCTATGTAGCATCTATGTATCTGTGTGTCCATGTATCTATATATTGCCTATGTAATATCTATGTATCTATCACTTTATGAATCATCTATCATCCATCTATATATATTCCTATGTATCCATGTATCTACCTATATATTTGTCATCTATCTCTCATGTATATATGTATGTATCATCTATCTATATAATATCTATGTAGCTACCATCTAGCTATTTGTGTGTCTATGTATTTGTCACTTATGTTTCATCTATGTATTATATACCCATCATGTATGCATGCATCTATCACCTGTGTATGATTTTCTATGTACCTATGATTTATGTATCTATCCATGTATTAATCCTTCCTCTCTGTCTGCCTGTCTTTCCCTGTTTCTTTCATAGGGAAGTGACATGGTCAGCTTTAAACTTTAAGAAAGTCACTTTGGTAGCTGTGGAGGAGGGGATTGAGGTAAGGAGGGCAGTTAGCAGGCTATTGCAATAGAGCAGATAAGATATGATGAGGGCCTGACCAAGATGGTGACCATATGAGTAAAGAGGAGAGGACACACACAAGAGATGTTGTGGAGACAGCAAAGACATTTGGCACCTGATTCAATTTGTGAGATGAGAGAGTGAAGAACTCAAGATGACATTGAGGTTATGAACTTGACTGACTGGAAGGCCTGTGGTACCCTTGATAACAATAAGCAAGCTTGGTTGGGGGTGGGTATTGGGAGTAAGATTTTATCAGGAGATCTCTTATGCATATAGCAAGCCAGCCAAGTTGGCCATGCCAGTTTATGCTGTGGGATTGCCTCTGTTTTGCCTAAAATGAAAAGGAGGAGGTGGGTTTCCTCTTCTGAGTCACAGCCTGCCCTCCAAAGGAAGCTGGTGAACAAGGGCATGGGTGTGCTGGTGGGCAGAGTTAGGTGGAGGGATGGCTTCCTGTGAAGCTACTGTTGCTGGTTCCTCTAGGTTGTAACTGTTCAAAGGGTGCAGAAAAGGGAGGGTGGGAACTTGCACCAGAAGTAGAGGGTGTGGAACAGGAGAGAATAGGGGTCTAAGGAGGGTGTGACTGAGCTGGAGGCAAGGCCCATGATTTGTCATCATAGGAAGGGCAGTATGCTACCCATCTTTCCAACTTTGCTTCCTACAAGGGAAACCTGTGTTGATTTTTCAGTTCAGTTTAATTCAATAAACATTTATTAAGTGACCATTATCCTAGGTATGGCTTCAAACACTAGAGATTCAAAGAAGAAAAGGAAATAGTCCCTGCCCTGAAAAAGCTTCCATTCTGCTGGAGGATACAACTCATCCAAAGCTAAGTTAATAAAGTAATCTGGGGATCAAAACAGGCCTTGTGGAAAAAGGCAGCATCTGAATGGAGCTTTGGCAGCAGCTAGTTTCCAAGATGGAAAGGTAAGGAGAGGGAGCAGTCTAGGCAGGGGATACAGATTATGCAAAAGAATGGAAGTGATAGAGGATGTCATGTACAGGGAGCAAAATGGAGATTATTTTGCCCGAACATATGAGGGAGGCTGGTGACTGAATGCCATGTGCCAGGCATTCGTAGATGGGGGAGAGATGATGTCAATGAAGAGGTTACATATGACAGAGTAGCTCCCAGTTCTAAAAGAAGTGGCTAGGATGTTCACAGGAATAGTGGCTGCACATGATGCATTGTAATGGGCATGAACTCTGTTGAAGGATGGACCTCTTCTCTCTGCTCCCATGGCCATGACCATAACTCAGATCCTCACCACATTTTACCTGGATTATTGTGATAGTAGGCTCCCTGCCTCTCCCTTCCTTCCCAATCCATTCTTTACTCAGATGCCAAAAACAATCTTCTTTTTGCACAAGTTTGACCAGGTCACTGCCCTCCTCATAAGACTTCAATGGTGCCTTATTGCTTTTAGGAGAAAAGCCAAAGCCAATGGGGCAGTCATGATCTGAGAGCAAGAGAGAAGAGCTTCGAGTATGATCTCAGGTGATTGGGTCCCTCAGGGAAGGGGGCTTGTTTTCTTCACAACATCCTTCTCATAGCTGACTGCATGTTAAATCATTCCTTCAGGCTGACTCTGTTTCTTCATTCCACATAAAATTATGGTCACTCAAGAATGTTTGTATCTGGGAGGAGCCAAGATGGCTGAGTAGAAAGACTCACGCATGCTAGCTCCGAACCCACAGCCCATAAATTTTCTGTAAAAAGAATTCCCCACAAATTCTGGAGCAGTGCAAGCCACGCAGAAACACAGTGGAAGAGATTTCCGTTCCAGAGAGCCCTGAAAAACTGATCCCAAAAGTCCATCGTGCTCCAGACAGCGGAGCCCACGCCTGCGCTGCCCTGGCCGTGTGGCCCCAGAGGAGCAGATCTGAGCAGGCTTCAGGGATGGAATCTCCAGAGGCTGCGAAGGTCCCTCCACCCACAGGTGCTACCGGTCAGTGAGAGAGACTTCTGGGCTGGCTGAAAGGGGAGCGGGGGGTCTCCATGACTCAGGCCCCCTCAGGAGGCAGTGGCAGAGGCAGTGGCAGAGGGAGTGGCAGAGACAGCATCTGCCAGGCACTCCCGGAGCAGGCAGGAGGTCCACTCCATTACTGAAGATCTCCACATAAACCCCTTGAGGGAACTGAGCCTGGGAGGTGGCCCTGCCCCGACCTGAGCACCAGAACTTAAGCTCACATTGAATAGCAGCTGCAGCCGCCTTGGAAAGCCCTGAGGCTGGGGAGTAGCATTTGAATCTCAGACCCCAAGCACTAGCTGGGCGGATCTAGGCAGGGGGTGGAGAGGAATCTCAGAAGTCAAGTAACTGGCTGGGAAAATGCCCAGAAAAGGGAAGAAAAATAAGACCATAGAAAGCTACTTTCTGGGGAACAGATGATGTTTCCTCCTTTCATTTCCGATGGGAGGAACAATGCTTGCCATCAGGGAAAGACGTGGAGGTTGGGGCCTCTGTATCCTAGACATCCGAGGTGGATGTCTGGTGGGCTCAGGCCATGGAAGAGCTCAAAAAGGATTTTGAAAATCAAGTTAGACAGGTGGAGGAAAAACTGGGAAGAGAAATGAGAGAGATGCAAGAAAAGCATGAAAAACGGGTCAATACCTTGCTAAAGGACACCCAAAAAAATGTGAAGAAAATAACACCTTGAAAAATAGGCTCACTCAATTGGCAAAAGAGGTTCAAAATGCCAATGATGAGAAGAATGCTTTCAAAAGCAGAATTAGCCAAATGGAAAAAGAGGTTCAAAAGCTCACTGAACATAATAGTTCTCTCAAAATTAGAATGGAACAGATGGAGTCTAATGACTTTCTGAGAAACCAAGAAATCACCAAACAAAACCAAAAGAATGAAAAAATGGAAGAGAATGTGAAATATCTCATTGGAAAAACAACTGACCTGCAAAATAGATCCAGGAGAGACAATTCAAAAATGATGGGACTACCTGAAAGCCATGATCAAAAAAAGAGCCTACACATCATCTTTCATGAAATTATCAAGGAAAACTGCCCTGATATTCTAGAACCAGAGGGCAAAATAAGTATTCAAGGAATCCACCAATCACCGCCTGAAAGAGATCCAAAAAGAGAAACGCCTAGGAATATTGTGGCCAAATTCCAGAATTCCCAGGTCAAGGAGAAAATATTGCAAGCAGCTAGAAAGAAACAATTCCAGTATTGTGGAAATAAAATCAGGATAGCACAAGACCTAGCAGCTTCTACATTAAGGGATTGAAGGGTGTGGAATAGCATATTCCAGAAGTCAAAGGAATTAGGACTCAAACCAAGAATCACCTACCCACCAAAACTGAGTGTAATACTTCAGGGGAAAATATGGTCTTTCAATGAAATAGAGGACTTTCCAGCATTCTTGATGAAAAGACCAGAGCTGAAAAGAAAATTTGACTTTCAAACACAAGAATGAGAAGAAGCATGAAAAAGTAAACAGCCAAGGGAAGTCATAAGGGATTTACCAAAGGTGAACTGCTTACATTCCTACATGGAAAGACAATATTTGTAACTCTTAAAACTTTTCAGTATCTGGGTAGTTGGTGGGACCACACACACACATACACACACATGTACACATGTGTGCACGCGCACACACATACACACATGCACGCACATACAGAGACAGAGAGCACAGAGTGAATTGAATAGGATGGGACCATATCTTAAAAGAAATTAAGGTAAATGGTGAGAGAGAAATGTAGTGGGAGGAGAGAGGGTGAAATGGAATGGGGTAAATTATATCTCATTCAAGAGGCAAGCAGGAGACTTTTTAGTGGAGGAAAAAAGAGGAGAGTTGAGGAAAAAAAAACCATGAAGTTTACCCTCATCACATTCAATTAAAGGAAGGAATAAAATGCACACTCATTTTGGTATGAAAACCTATCTTACAATACAGGAAAGTGGGGGAGAAGGAGATAAGCAGGGTGGGGGGGATGATGGAAGGGAGGGCAATGGGAGGAGGGAGCAATTTGAAGTCAACACTCTTGGGGAGGGACAGGATCAAAAGACAGAATAGAAACAATGGGGGGCAGGATAGGATGGAGGGAAATACAGTTAGTCTTACACAACATGACTGTTATCGAAGTCATTTGCAAAACTACACAGATATGGCCTATATCGAATTGCCTGCCTTCCCAAAGGGAATGGGTGGGGAGGGAGGGATGGGAGAATTTGGAACTCAAAGTTTTAGGAACAACTGTTTAATATTGTTGTTGCTACTAGGAAATAAGAAATACAGTTAATGGGGAATAGAAAGTCATCTGGTCCTACAGGACAAAAGAGAAGATGGGGACAAGAGAAGGGAGGGATGATAGAAGAGAGGGCAGATTGGAGATAGGGAAAATTAGATTGCTTGGGGTATTGGGGTGGGGGGAGGGGATAAATGGGGAGAAAATTTGGAACCCAAAATTTTGTGAAAATGAATGTAAAAAGTTAAATAAATAAATTTGTATTTTTTTAAAAAAAGAATGTTTTTATCTTGCTCATGTATACTGTGGCTGCCTCTAGAGAGTGTAAATGGAAGTCTTTGGATGGTTGGCTGTGTAGAATTTCATTGGCTGGGGAGTTTCCTTTCCTGCTTGTGCCTAGAGGCCTCCTGGGGGCATGATAAGCTCTAATGAGTAATTGTGCGGTTGGATGAACCTCTTCACAGGCAGAGCTTTAAAAATGGAACTTTAGGCTTTTTAGGTGGGGAGGGGGGAGGTTTCCATTTCTAAGTGAATGTGTTTATTGCTGTGTCAGCCAGTGGGACATGGTTTGACTGGGACTGCTCAAGCACCTGACCCTCCCCCCACCCCGCCCAATTTTCAGTTTCTTGCTGGATTGACACCATTAGAGTTGACTTCTCTATTTTCCTAATCTTCATTCCTACTTCCCAGCTCTACATGCTAACTTCCTTACTAGCTAATTTAGAAAATATATTCATTTTACTGGTCCTATAGATAATAAGGCAGTCTCCCAGGGGTATCATACTGGCTCTTTGTCTAAAATGACATTTTCTCTGAAATAACGAGGATCATTGCCAGTTTCATTTGTGATGTGATCGGCACTTATTATTTCCAGAACCTTCCAATTCCCATTTTCAACAAAATGTTAATAATATGGAGGTTCACATATTTTCTGTATTATGTGCAAGGCATTCCACCATGAGAGTCAGACAGAGCAGTGTAGAGCAGAGAGATTCAGAAGTTTTCTGTTCAAAGTCTTATTCCAGTCCAACTTTATAAATGTGTTGAGAATGAGACAGCAAAGCTCCGGGATTTCTTCTCCATTCCTGGTGGTCTCCAGTTGTGAAAGAGGTTTCCCAACCATCAGCAGTTTCCTCACTGATCTAGGGAGAGGCAGCCTTCCCGTTTCTCAAAAGCTGGGACTGGATTTATATTTGCCTTCTTTTCTGAAAGGCAGAAAGTACATTCCAATTTTCTAATGCAAAGGAAATCAGCCTTGATGAGTGAGTCCAATGGAAAATCCCCATCCCTGTCTTGTCTCCTCCTCTCTTTCAAACATACTCCTCCTCAAAGGAACCACAGCAGGAGAGAGATGGAAGGGACTGTCCATGTAAGACAGGGGATGAAGCTTGGGACTGGGGAAGTTATGGAACTTGTAGAAATGGGATCAGAACCCAAGTCTCCTGACTGATGCTTATTGCTTGTGTGGCCATGGGCAAGTCCCTTTACCACTCTGTGCCTCAGTTTCTTCTTCTGTAAAATGAGGGTGTTGGGCTACTTGAACCCTGAAGTCCCTTCTTGCTAAAAGTCGAAGTCCTTACGTGCGGCTATGGGTAAGTCCTTGGAATTAGGGTTAGAGAGTTAGAATGAGGGAGTTGGACTGCAGTTGATGGACTTACATGAGCTGTTTCAAAGTGGTAGCCAAATTCTATGAGCTTCTACAAATCAAATCAATAATCACTCTGATGCTTGATGACTTCAATGTAAAGGAAGGAAAAAGTGAGGATGGGGAAAAATATATGAGAAAGAAGGTTCAGGAGAAAGAAATAAGCAAACCCAAAGGCTTATAGATAATAAGAAACCTTAAACCTTTATATCATGAAATTTAAAAAACAATAATTCATGGGTTCTTGGACTGGTGAGTACCAAATACCATCACAAATAAGGAAAATGACTACAGTTTAACTGGTTATAAAAAAACTTCTTATACCTACATAGTCAGCCCATTCAGGCATCAGAGCTAAGATCTGAATTCATAATAAACAAGTAGAAACTTCATGAGAAAAAAGATTTGTTATTCAGTCTTGTCTGATGCTTTGCAACCCCATTTGGGGTTTTCTTGGCAAAGATATGGAAGTGGTTTGCATTTCCTTTTCCAGCTCATTTTACAGATGGGAAAACTGAGGCAAACAAGGTGAAGTGACTTGTCCAAGGTCATCTAGCTGGTAACTGTCTGAGACCAGATTTGAAGTCATGAAGACAAGGCCAGCACTCTATCTATTGCACCACCTAGGTCCCCCAACATTTACTAGTCACTATGTGAAGAGAGGGAAGTGATTTGTCCTCCCTGAGCTCCAGTTTTCTCATCTAGTCAGTCAATGAGCATTTTTCAAACACTGACTACGTGTCTTACTTTAAAGTATTGACTGTACTGAGTGCTGGCGATACAAAGAAAGGCAAAAAACTGTCCCTGATTGCAAGGGTTCACAGTCTAATGGAGCAGATAACAATAAAGTCACCAGTGTCTAACCCTTACGTCTAAAGAGCTGTTCTTTGAAGGTAACTAATGACACAGCTCCTTCTCACTTTTGAGATGAGGGACTTTGCAGCATTTGCAGATGAGGGACTTTGTGACTGCTGATGAGAGCAATCCACGTGCAGTGCTGTAGAAACATTTGAACTCAGGCTTTGCTTGGATCCTCTTCTCTTCTCTCTCTGCACTCTCATCAGGGAACCTCAGGCCCTCTCATGAGTAACCATTACCTCCAGGCAGATAACTCCCAGTTCTATTTCTTGAGTTCCAGTCCCACATCATGAAGTCTTTTCAGTATCTTGAACTGAACATCCCATAAGCATCTCAAGCTCAATGTGTCCACAGTCAAACTCTCATCTTTCCTCCCAAAGTCATCCAGAGCAAAGCCATTCTCCCAGTCACCAAGCTCCAAACCTCAGTATCATCCTTAGCCCTCCCTTCCCCTCAAATATCATCAGTTACCAGGTCTTGTCATTTCTGCTCCCAGATATCTCTCCCATCTGTCCCCTGCTCTTGCTCACATGGCCACCACCCCAATTCACACCTTCATCATCTTTCACCAGGACCTAATACCCTCTACATGAGTCTTTCTGCCTCAAGCTTTTCCCCTCTCCTGTCTGTCCACTACATAGTAGTCAAAGTGGTATTGATCTGGCCACCCTTATTTAATAAACCCCAATGGCTCCCTATAATGTCCAGCGTTCCAATCTCACACATTTCCTGTCTTTCCTCCATCTATACTAATTTACTTGCTGATTCACACTCAGAATACTCAGCCTTCTGTCTCCAGGCCTTTTTGTCACTATCACCCTTACCTGGGTTTTTGCTCCTCAGTTTTGCCTCATGAGGTCCCTTATATTCAGCTGGTGTACTCCCTTCCAAAATGTATATTCATTTTCTATAGCCTTCTATATGGATGGAGCACCTACTCACTCCTGGTTCCAGATTGGGTCTCCAGAGGGTGGTCAGTATTCCCAGGTCCTGGAGCATCTCATGGGGTTGTTCTAAGACCATAAGCAAAATCCCCTTCAGAGTCTCTATTATAGTGGGTAGAGTGCTGAATTTGGAATCAGGAAGACCTGAGTTCAAATCTGATCCCCATCTCTTTCTTTTGATTTTGATCCTGGGCAATTTACTTAACTGATGCCTGCCTCAGTTTTCTCATCTGAGATCACAAGACTGTTATGAGGATCATATGAGATAACAGATTTAAAATGCTTTGCCAACCTTGAGGCCCTACAGAAATACAAACTCATCATTATTAGTACTATCCTAGGTGTAGCAATCAAATTCCATGAGTTTAATTCAGTATGACAGTGTAATTAGTGCCCTTGTCATTTGGTTGCCCAATTCCCATCTTTTTTTATTTGCAATAAGTTGTTTAAATAACGAAATAGAGAAGGAAATGGCAAACCCCTCCAGTATCTTTGCCTTGCGCCCCGAAGTGGTCCCCAAAATTCGGACACCACCGAAACAACAGAAGCACAACAGATGTTGGAGCTAGCTCTCAAATCTAGTTTTTCTGCCTTCCGGATCACAGAGCTTCCCCTAAAACTGGGCTGGTCATTGAACTTCTTTGTGGATGAACTGAGTGCCAGGGTCTTTGCCAGCTTGAAAGGTTCTGGTATTTTTGACAGGGAGAATAAGTGGGGGGTAGGGGAAAGGGGACTTCTCCAAAAAGATGGCAGCTCCAAGAACCAGCCAGGAAGCTCTGAGTCTGCCTTAAGTTAAAATCAGATTTATACCAAACTTGATTCAATAAGAAGGCTGGGGCTCTTGAAACTCTCAGCTTTGAAATGTCAACAACATACTTGAGGGTCTTTGCTTTCCTTGATGTGTGTGCTTGCCTCTTGCAAATGTTCCAGCAAGACACATGGGTGCCGAGAAGGACTGCTGTCTTCCCACGCTATTAATCAAAGCGGCGACATGAACACAGAATCCTCATTATTAAGAACATTCCTTGTTGTTAAAAAAAGATGCAATTCAGCATTCTGAAGAAACCAATGTGGTCCTAAAACCCATGAGTCACATTTAAGAGGATGAGATTCTCTCAGGATTCAGAGTGGCCCCTACAGAAGACACAGGCACATATTTGGGGGAAATATTGTTGGTGACTGATTGACCAGCTGGCTAAATTCTAGGGCCCTGAATTCTAGGGTTCTCCTTTATTCCTTTGAGCTGTCAGATCTAAAGGGAACTCGTCTTAGAGCAAGAGCACCTGGCAGTCTGGAAAAACCACTTCTCTGAGAAATATTTATAAATGCATTAACTAAAATACATAGGATTACAAAGGAAACTATTCTGTTGAAGTAAAGCTACCAAGATATTGAAAAAATAAATCTGTAGACTCCAAGGTAAGAAGCTTGGCCTAAATGATCTCTTTGGTCATTTTCAGTTCTAAATCTAATGATCCCATGATTAACCAGATTAATTAAGTACATGGAGATATATTAGGGCAGAGTCTTAACATTTTTTTCCCTCTTGTGGTCTCCTTGGGCAATCAATCTGGTGAAGGCCATGAGCCGCTCCTTAGAATGATGTTTTTAAATGCATAAATAAGATACAAAATAAGGAAGTTCATTGATAAAATCATCAAAATATGGCATAAAAAAGTTAATGGACCTCATATTGAGAACTCCAATAGGAGGTGCTTAATAAATGCATCTTGATTGACTGGCTGATTTCTACTACCCCAGCACAGGGCATGTTTCTAACTTAATAGAGGATGTTGAGGCCAAAATGTCCACTGAAGATAAAACAGATTTTTAGGCCTTTGGATAACACCCCTCCCAATCTCTCCCTGACCTACATACAAGAGACAAAAGATGAAGAATGAGTGACGACCCATACCCCCTGATCTCAGAATACTCTTTTCTCCTTAGGGAATTAAGCTGGAACTAGAAAATAGTTGAGTAATGTGGAGGTGGAAGGTGATGGTGCAAAGGACCAGCTGACTCTGGAGAAGGGAGCAGTCTAGCCCTCATCTTCTTGGAGGGAAGAAGGCAAGCCTGGGAAAGGGGAACCTCCGAGGGATGGGACCCCATGAGGAATAGGCTAATGGGAGCCCAGGAAGCCTGGTTCAGGGACAGGAGTCACCTCTGACGGGAAGCATACTCCTCTATGGAGGAAACCCTTCCCTTCGCCAATATCTGTACCCCATTTGCCCCTGCTAGTACGTTTCCTAAAGAATACCTCCCAGGTCATTTTGTCTCTGGACCCCTGAAAGGCTAGACTTCCCTGAAGGGGAAAAGCAATGGAAACCAAACCCCAGTGGTGGGAGAAGAGATGTGAAGCTGGTGCACAGAGAAGCATAGTGCTGCTCACCTGAGAACATCTTCGGCTGTTACTGCACCAGGTCAGAATCTCATTGTTCTAGATGGAAAAGAGAACAAGAGATGAGTCGGCATTAGCCCCAAGACACTTATTGCCGGAGTCAAGGACATTATGTCCCAGGCGACTTGAGGACTGAGCATGATCTACATTCCTGGACTGGCCATCACCATCCTTCATGTTGAAGAGGATTGACTAAGTGCCCAGCAGAAGACAAGGGTGACCCACGGAAGCCAGCCAGCACAGGGAGAAGATGAGGAAGGCAGAGGAGGGAGGGAAATGGACCTAGACCCGGGTTTGAATTTGAGGTCTGATGCTCACTAGCTATGTGATTTTGGATAAGTCACAGCCTCTCTGGGCAGTAAAAGAAGGGGAATGGACCAGAAGGTCTCTGACATCCCGCTTAGCTCTCTACCTATGGTTCCTATGATTCACTCCCTGAGACTCAGTTTTCTCATCCATAAAGTGGAGATAATAACACTCACCTCACAGTGCTGTTAATTTAGCCTTGATATAAGGCTTTAAGGTTTGCAAAGCACTTTACAAATATCTCGTTTAATCTTTATGACAACCCTGGGAGGGGCTTTTTATTATATGAGGCACTAGGTGGCATCACAGTTAGAGATCTGGAGCTGGAGTCAGGAAGACCCAAGTTTAAATCTCACCTCAGACCCTTACTAGTCTGTGTGACTCTGGGCCAGTCACTTAGCCTCTGTTTGCTTCAGTTACCTCAACTATAAATGGGAATTATAATAGCACCTACCTCCCAGTGTTGGTGTAAGGACTAAATGAGGTAATATTTGTAAGCACTTAGCCCAGGGTTATATGTTTATTATTACTAATTTCCCAGGGTTGTGGTGAAAACCAAATGAGATAATATTTATAAAGCACTTAACTCAGTGCCTGGCACATAATAGGTACTATATAAATGCTAGTTATTATTATCCTTACTTTATAGATGAGGAAACTGAGGCAGACAGCTGTGAATTGACTTGCCCAGGGTCACACAGCTAGGAAGTATCTGAGGTTGGATTTGAACTAAGTCTTCTTGATTCCAAGTCCAGCACTGTATCCACTGTGCTACCCACGTGCTAAGCATGGTGAGGAAAAGCACTTTGCGAAACCTTCAGGAGTTACATGAATGTGTTATTATTATATCATTAACATTATTTGTTGCGCATGATTGGGGTAGCTAGGTGGTCAGAAAGACTCATCTCTCTGAATTCAAATCTAGCCGCAGACACTTAGTACCTGCATGACCCTGGGCAAGTCACTTTACCTTATTTGCCTCAGTTCCTTCATCTGTAAAATGAGCTGGAGAAAGGAATGGCAAACTACTCCAGTATCTTTTCCAAGAAAACTCCAAGAAGAGTTGCGACATGACTAAAAAATGACTCAACAATAAAACTGATCATGCTTATTACCAATCATCCCTGTTATTACGAATTAGTCATTATCAATAACCATTATCATCCTCACTGGTATCAATCATTCTAAGAACCCTAACCAGCATTTCTGTGGCACTTTATAATTATTACCTCATTTGATAACTGTGGGAGGTAAATGCTATTATTAACTCCATTTTAGAGATGAGGAAACTGAGGGAGAGAGAGGCTAGGTGACTTGACCAGGGTCACACAGCTAGTGTGTGTCTTAGGTAAGTTTTGAACTCAGATCCCTCTGACACCATGTCTCTGTCTCTATGCCAGCTGGCTTCCTCCTTAGTATAAATCATTGTTATCATTACTAATCCATCATTATTGTCATAACTCACATTTTGTGGGAGTTGAAGGAGGGGCACTGAGGCTCAGAGGAGCACTGTCTCTGGACTGTGAGCACAAAGTTGTGTAGCTGTGATTTGATCTCAGGTTTCTCCCGACTCCAGATTTCTCATTTCCTATGAAAGGTTTTTTTTTTTAAATTCCTATAAAAATGTTTTATCCAGTTTTCATCATTATTCTCTTCACCTTCCTGATGTTTACGGTTGGTCCTGTACCATTCTCAGATTTTGTACAGTCCAGGCTAGGGTAAAGAGCAGCCATTAATTGGAGGGCAAGTCTCACATCCAACCTCCCACCATAGGTCAAGTGTACAGAGAAAAGAATGTTCTAGAGACACTTTTTGTTGCCGCCCCTTTTTAAGCCAAGCACAAAATAGAAGCAGACTATGGGTGGTTGAGTTGTACCTGATTCCCATCAAAATAGGCCTAGGACTGGCAGCAAAATGGCCCCATAGGGCAGTACCACTCATGGCCTCCTATCCTGGTCCCCCAAGAAGCTGAGGAAGCTCCTCAAAAGGGGAAACTCAGGATAGAGTAACACATCTGACATCCTGGGGACAAGGATGGCTCCAGGGAGCCCTGGATGCTTCATTGCTGAGCCACTGGTACTCTCTGTCATGGTGCAAGTGGCTGCTTCCGGTCGATGAAAGAACCTTTTGAACCTGGCTTGAAGAAGCCCCGGGGTCACCTCCCAGTCCTGGGGCTTCTTAGAGGTGTCACCTCAGACTAATCCCTTTAATCCTTCTGAGGTGTGATTCCTTCACTTAAAATGGGAATGACCACATCTGAGGTCTCTATGTTACAGGTCTGATGTGAAACTCCAATGAAATCAAGCACATAAAGACCTTTCCAAACTTCCCAGGGCCATGAAATGGCACTTACGATTATTTAAATGAGGATCATTGATTATTTCCCATTTCCCTTTTCCCACTAAAGCATGTAACCACAGGCAAATCGGTCTGTCTCCCAATCTCAGCTCCTCATCTGTAAAATAAGAGGGTTTGATTCCCTGACTTCTCAGTTTCCTTCTAGCTTTAGATGGATGATATTAGAAGTATAAGTCACTTCCCTTTCCTGACCTCAGTTTCCTTATCTGTAAATGAAGAAATGATACCAGATTGCCTCTGAATCTCTTCTCCTTCTAAGTCAGACATCCTTTAACTCCAGGGCTCCCCCTTTCTTTCCTTCTTCATATTCACAGTGTCATTGTGAACCTTGCTGATGAGAGAATGTGTGTAATAGACTCAAGAGATAGATGAAAGTTACATACAATAATCCACCCAGTAGGAGGGCTATGAGTACTCATTTTGTTTCCAAAGCTGGAAGACATAACATTGTCCACACAAGTCACGTGGACTTGAGCTAACACTCCCATTCCCCTCCCAACAATCTATAACTGGGGCAGAGAGTGGTGGCATTTTCATAAATGTCTCCCAACAGGAGACTGCAATCCTGTTTTCTATAAGGCAAATACCATCCATCTGCTCCCCATTATCTGCCTTCGCACAGCCTTTCTGGAATCAGTACATGAAAATGTCCCATATATTAAGGGGAGATCCAGCCCCATGGCTGCTCATATATGCTCTGGAGAATGCTTAATTTAGGATGGCTGAGTGCATGAGGGACAGTGCTACCAGCATTGATCTCAGGGACAGAAGCAAACCACCCCATTCCACAAAATGACTGGTCATAGAACTTGGAGAGCAACTGAAGGAGTGTGAATTCCTGTTTGCATATCTTTGGACTACACAGTGATATTCAGGGGCCATCCTGAGATATAGCTGTCTTAAAGCATTGTGCTTTCTAGCAAATGGGCTAGTGGATTTGCTATAAGATATAAATCAGATGGGGAGGAGATAGAAATCCTCTCCCTTTCAGTAAGATTTGAGGGGTGATTGTCTCAAGAACTAGACTGTTTTGGAGTTGGCTCTTTTCTCAACTCCCAGAGTTTATACTCCTGGGAGCTATTTCTTGTTTTGACTCAATCCCTAAAGAATGTATCTGGCCTGTTGAAGGGTCCCTAGACTTGTCTCCAGGGCAGCTAGGTGGTTCAGTAGATAGAGTGGTTAACCTTTGGTCAGGAACATTCACCTTCTGGAGTTCAAATATGAACTCAGACATGAGCTGTGTATCCCTTAACACTGATTACCTCAGTTTCATCATCTGTAAAATGAGTTAAGAGAAGGAAATGACAAATACCCCAGTTTCTCTGCCAAGAAAGCCCCCAATAGGGTCATCTAGAGTCAAACTAAAACAACTGAACTATGACAGAGTTAGTCACTGCTAGTAAGTGTCTGAAGCAAGATTTGAACTTTGTCTTTCTGCCTGCCACGACCTGCCCCTTCCCCTTTTCACATGTTCCCTTTTCTGTCCTTTCACATCACCACCTCACCCTGCAATATTTCAATAGCCACTGGGGGATCTACCTGCCCTAGGTCTCTCCTCACTCCAATCTTCACTCAGTTACTTAAGGGATTTTCCCAGAGCAACCTTCTCTTGTTCATCCAAATGGTTTCAGGTGACTTCCAGGATCCAATGTAAAATCCTCTGCCTTCAAAAATCCTTTGTAACCTGTTCCCCTTATTCCTTTCCAGTCTTTTGCACCTTCCTCCCTACCACATACTCTTTGATTCAGTGGTACTGGCTCCTGGATATTTCACTAATAAGCCCCTTCATCTCTCAGCTCTAGCCATTCTCTCTGGCTATCCCCATTGCCTGGAATGCTCTCCCCTCCTCCACTCTGACCGCTAACCTCCAAGGTTTTGGCTAAGTTCCAGTTAAAATCCCACTACTGCAGGAAGCTTTGACCTACTCATCTTAATTCTAGAGTCTCCTATCTCTTAAAAACATCCTGTTTAGCCTGTCTATAGCTTGCTTTGTATATGTTTAGCTGGGTGGTCCCTGGTTGGCAGGCAGAAAGTTCATCTGCAGGCCTGCCCTTGAGGCCAGCCCAGATCAGAAGGATCTCCCAGAACTTGGGCACTCAAGGGTCTCAAAGTCCCTTCCTCATGGTCATGGAGCCATTTTGTGTCTTTTAAAGGACAGAATTGGTGCATAAGTGGGTGGCAGTTGCAGAGGTGGATTTCAGTTTAATGTAAAGAAAGTCTTCCTGACAGTGAGATCCATTCCAAAGTGGAGGGGGTCAGCTGGGGAGGAGGGAGGCTTCCATCAGGCTTGTCTGGGATGTTGTGACAGGGTTTCTTGTTCATGTATGAGATGGATAACATGGGCCAAGAGAATCCTCCTACTTTGGAGATCCTGTGAATTCAAGGAGGATGCTAAGCACAGAGAAGGGAATTTTTGCTGTGGAAGCTGGAAGTGCCCATCAATTGGGGAATGGTCTAGGAATGCAAAGGAACATTACTGGACCACAAGAGTGATGAAAGGGAAAATTTCAGAGAATCCTGGGAAGACTTGCATGAACTGATACAGAGTGAAGGGTGGAGGACAGACAATCTGGACTGTAGCAACAACACTGTAGAAATAAACCAACTTGAAAAGATTTAGGGACTTTGATCAATGCAATGACTGAACATGACTCCAGGGGACAGAAGATGAAGTTCCTGACACATCTTGACAGAGAGGAGATGGATCCAAGATGCAGAATGAGACAGACATTTTGAGTCATGGCCAATGTGGAGATTTGTTTGGTATGACTGTGAATGTTTGTGACAAATGTTTTCTTTTTTTTCTTTCGGGGGCCCGGGGATAAAGTTGGAGGAAGAGAAAACAAATGATCACAAATTAAAATAAAATAAAGGTTCTAAAAAAATAGAACCTTAGAATTCTTCACTTTTCATTTGACTCTGAGCCCTCCTATCCTTGGCCTTCCTGGGCCCTCTCTTGTCTGCCTGACCCAGACCATTCTCCTATCCACCAGTCTTCTCAGGGCTTCTTCCTTTGGCATACTCTTCCCACAGCCCTATTCTCTTTAGATGTCCTCTACCTGTGAAGAGCTCCAGCCTGGTGAAGGCACTCAGCAAAGGAAGAAATAGTAAGAGACCGCTATTTCTGTTCTAAATGAGAAAAAAAAATGGTGCCTGTAGAGGCAGGAGAGACAAAGAATTCTCTTCATTATTATTAAAATAAGAGACATATGGAGGTGGTGGAGGTGGGGATGGGATGGGGAAAATGTTACTGTCTTTATTGCTCGTGAAAGTTTAAGGAAAAGGCTACAGTTTACTAGAGACAGCAAGATACTCCCTCCTGTATTATTTAATTTCTCTCTCTATTCCCAAGTGATCATACTTCCAAGTAGCACAAAATATTCATCCATTCCTTCAACAAGTACTTATTAAGCATTTCCCATGTGCATGTTAAATACAATGCCTAGAATATAGTAAGCATGTACTCTACATACACACATACAGATACATACATATATGTATGTGTGTATATGTGGATGTTTGTTATTTTTTAGTTGTTTTTAGTCATGCCCAACTTGTGGTGATTCCCATTTGGGATTTCCTTGGCAAAGATCTTGGAGTGGTTTGCTATTGCTTCTCCAGCTCATTTTACAGATGAGGAAACTGAGGCAGACAGGGTAAAGTGATTTGCCGAGTACATGTCTGAGGCCAGATTTGAACCCAGATCTTCCTAATTCTAGACCCAGAATTTTTGCTCCACCTTCCTATCCTGCCCCCCTAGGCTGAGCACTTTTGTGCTACTTAGGGCAGTTAGAACCAAACAGTTATACCACCTATGCACCTGCCACAGCAGCTGAGCAGATGCCATTGGGAACATTTCCCCTGCCTCCAGTATAAGTCGCTGCTTCCATTTCAGTGGGAACTCTTTGGACAGCAGTCTCTGCACTTAAAGACAGAGTGCAGCGAAATAAGTTCGTCCCAAGCCTTCTTCTTCTTCTTCTTTTTTTTTTTTTTTTGATGGGCTGGATTCACAGAAGAGAAGCAGACATTGATGAGGTGGGATTTGAACCCTCCTCACTGATGTCTTTCCCCCTGAACCACGGACTCTTTCAAACCTCCCGTTTGCTGAGGAAGGCACCATCATTCTTCCAGTCACCCAGGTTTGCAACCCTAACACCTCACTCTTCCCCACCCTCACATAACCAATTAGTTGACAAATCTGGTCATTTCCATTTCTACATCTTTTGCTCTGTCCCGTTTCTACTCGTACTAGTTCAGTCTTTAACACTTTTTCCTTAGTCAGTTGCCAGTCTCTTAATTGAATGTCCTTCCTCAAGATTTTCCCCACTTTAATCCATATTCCCAACAGATTACTGTGATCTCCCTAAAGTTCAGGTCTGCTACTTCACTCCCCTATTCAACAGACTCTGAGTTTTTTTTACTTTACTCCAGAATCAAATAGTATTTCATCTGTTAAAAATTCACATTTTTGTGGAAGTTTTATAATGTACATAATTTTTAGAGTAATATGTGTATACACATGATATGTTTTATATATTTATGCACATATTTATATATAATATACATTTATGTATGCATACTATACATATTATATTTATATATAATGCACACACAAATCATATATTATATTTATATATACTGCACACACAAGTCATATATATACATACATATATACACATACACACATATATCTATATATTTATATCTATCTATCTATATCTATATATCAAACTGATGGGAGTAGGGAAACTAATTTGTTCCCAAGGAATTGTAGGAAGATTAGAGGCTGTTTGTGGAAAGAAAGAGAGAAGTCCTGAGACAGAAGATCAATAGGCTGGAGAAGGGTGGGGTACAGAAAGTTCTTAGGAGGCATGCTAGAATCTGAGAAGGGCATGTCCAGCTCAATCTGAAGAAGACAGACCCCCTGCAGCCTGAAGCCCGCTTACCTGTAGGCTCCCGAAAGCCACTTTTAACTTGGTGATGTGCAGGGCAAGGCATCGGGAGGAGCACCTGGCCGTGAGCAGCTCCTGATCTCCGATGCCCCGGGAAGCAGCTGAGCCAGCAGCTCCCACCCCTGCTGCCCCGGACATCAGCACCCCTAAGACTAGCAACCCTGGGATGCAGCGCCCTTGCTCTCCCACCATCGCGCCCCAGTGCCGTCCTGCTCCTCACTGCAGACGGAGAAGTACTTTGCCTGTGACTTTGTTGGGGGTAAAAGGGGGGAAGAAAAGGAAGAGGGGGGGTAAGGAAGCGAGGAGGGGGAGGAGCAGAAGAAGAGGGGAAAGAGGAGGATGAGATGGGAAGAGAAGATGGACAAGGAGGGAGGAGGGAGGGAAAGAGGGAGAAGAGGAGAGGGGGAGGGGAAAACCAAAGAGGGATAGGAGGGAAGGAGAGGGAAGGACAGAAAGAGAGAAGAGCGTAGGAATAAGAAGAGAAGGGGACAAGGTCTCCCTTCCCTGGAGGTCTCTAAGCCTAGGCAGTAGATGGCCCCTCAATGGGTGGCTATGTAGTAGCGGGGTGGCTTGGGCTGGGCGGTCTCTGAGCCCCTCTGACTCCCAAACTCTGGGATTCTGACAGGAGGAGGAGGAAGAAAGGGGGAGGAAAGGCAAGAGAGGAGAGAAGGGGAGCGGGAAGCGGAGTTAGGGGCTCAGCTGGAAGCCTGGAGGGGTGTTCTAGATACCAGTGAGGGGCAGGGTGGGGCAGGCAGCTGGCTGTGGAGGCCAGATCCCAGTTCTGCCTCTGCCTGACCAGTGCTTCCCTCCCCTAGGGCCAAGTTTCATCATCTGTAAAAGGATGGGTTGGTCTAGATAATGTCCAAGGTTTCTTACTCCAACTCCTATGATCCCATAACTGATTATATGACCACGAGTGTACCTCCAGTACTTGAATGTTCATGAAACATTTTCCATAGAGTGTCTTCTTGGGGCACCCTTGAGGGGAAGAGGTCGCCACAGGTGGTGATTCCATCTTACAAATGAGGAATTGTGGATTCAGGAAGGGCAGAGGCAGGATTTCAAACCCCATCTTGTTTTCTCCTCTGCCAGGATGCTTGCTATAGACAAAACCCTAAGATGGGGTATGGGATGAGAATGGAGGGAGGAAAAAGGATCTCCACCTGGGAGCAAGGCTTCCTGGAAGGGGCAACATTTGAGTGATGGGCAAGACCTCATAAAAGTGGGGAAGTTCTTCCTCTCCTGGGAAGCAGCATGAGACAACTTGCAGAAGTGAAAAAGCCTCTGAGGATGACCAAGAGGCAAGGAGTGGTCTGATTGGAATTGACTATGGCACAGGAGAGTCATCTGAGCCAACCCTTCATTTTCAGGGGGGAAATGATACCCAGAGAGGGCACGCAGTCCGTGTGGAGCTGGGTCTCACACCCAGGGCTCCTAATGCTCCAGGTCAGTGGTCTTCCCTTTGTGTATACCCTGAGAAGAAATGCTGCTCCACTCCAGGGTCCTCCAATACTACCCTTTCTCACTCGCTTACTTTTTCTTCTTAAATGCAACTCCACAGCCCTTTGGAATCCCTTAGTGCAGGGAAATGAAGCCTGAAGAAGGATTCTAACCCAATAGTAAGAAGAGCATATTCACTTTTAAAGACTCTACTTGTCATCAGCCTGAAGAAAGCCCCAATGGGAGCGGAGGGTCCTTTCCTTGGTCCAGAATAAATACAACTGTGGCAGCTGAAGCATAATTGTTTCCTGAATAGTTTCAAGTCCTCCTCCAGACTGATGTGCCAGTGTTGCCAATGAGACTCAAATGTGGCCTGTTTTTACTTAGCATTTCAGAGCATTTGCCGCTGACATAAAACTGGAGGAGGCCACAGGGAAGGAAAGTGAGATCATTTCTAGTCCTTGAAAAAATGTTCTTATGAAGTGGATATACAAATAAATAATTACATGAAGAACATTGGAGACAGGTCCATCTAGCTCAGGAAGGTCAAATATTAAACTTTCAGTGTGAGCATTTATCCCTCAGAAGGCAACGAACACTAATGTCAGGACACGATTTATTGTTTTGTTAGTTGTCCAGACTGAAGAAAGCAATGCAGATGTACTGTAGCTTAAACTGAAAATATTTTGTAAGTACAGTTGATCTTCAACATTTTTCTGCTTAATTTTTGGAGACTTCAAGCATTTGCTTCATTTTCTTAGTAATTTCATTTTCACTTTGGTTTTGGCAAGTGGTCACATTTGTGGCACACATTTGCATTCGGGAGTCTCCTCAATCTGCTAAATGCATATGCTTATCTCTCCTCAGAGGGAAACTGAGTCCTTGGCCCAAAGCGTCTTTGATTTCCTTTAGGGAATTTGAATATCTGCCAGCCACCATTTCCCCCTGCCTTTCTCCCTGTGGCAATAGTACCAGACCCAAGGTTCAGGCTTCTGTCTCCCTTCCCTTCATGCCTGCTCCTTCACACACAGATAAGAGCCCTCCAAAACCCACCAGACTTTAATGTTTCCCAGAAGGTACCCCATTTCCCTTGAGATCCAATGAACCCATTTCCATCCTTCTTTCTGATAGCCATCCTGACAAGGTCCTGACAAGTTAGCTTAATTGTAGGGTTCAGTGCTGTCCATCTTCAGAAGGTCTTCAGAAGTCTTCTCCCTGAGGCTGCTCATCTGATGAAGCTTCTTGGCTCAGTTCCATAGTCATCAGAATCCTCCTGGGTCTCTTGGGGCTTGGTAACACTATGTCTGTAGCATTTCACATAATTCTTTACAGTCTTTCTTTCCAATGAGAGTCAATGTTTTAATTCTTCTGTTTTTCTCTTATCTTCTATCTCACCAAGTTATAGCCCTTGATGACCCAGCTTTCTAAACTTTCTGCCTTCCAGAGGACTCTTCATTAAGCAGTGGCCAATGGTGACAGTACCATTCAGTGCCCAGGTCTACAGCCTCATGTGGAATGTCATCCAGGGAGTGGCTTTCAGTGAATGATGCTTTCAAGGTCCCAAGCATAGTGAGAAATGATATCCTGGGCACATTCCTCCTTGGTCATGCCTACAACAAAAACTTTGTGAAAATCACTACAGCTTTTTGGCTATTTATCTGCTTTCTCTTACTCTCTATATAATCTGTTTCTGGTCATACACATCTTTGATGATGTCTTATAGTCCACTCAGAGAACTCTACCACCTTATGTGTGCCCAGTTTCCTCTAATTGTAAGGTCAGGACTCATTAGGACTTGGATAGGAGACACCTATGTGTATATCAAACATTATAAACTATTTTTTTCTTAGAAGGTAGAACAGTAATGTGCTAAAGTTAACTCTAAGCAGTTTGTATCAGTTTGTTAAATTTTCATTATGAGCATTTACACCTCAAAAATCAACAATCAGGGCTTGATTGACTGGTTTTTTTTTGATTGTCCAGACTTTAAAATCTGTTAATTCAGATTACACCTAAAAGTTCGTTCCTTCCTTCCTTCCTTCCTTCCTTCCTTCCTTCCTTCCTTCCTTCCTTCCTTCCTTCCTTCCTTCCTTCCTTCCTTCCTTCCTTCCTTCCTTTTCTTCCCTAAGAAAGTCGTATCATCAAACATTTGCCAGAACAGCCCAGTACTGCTCTGTATAAACATTGCTTGAGTTTAGCAGAAATGTCGTAGAAGGATCTGGGAATGAAATCACCACCAGACTGGGGAGTTGGTGACCGTTGACTAATAATAACTACCATTTACATAGCACTTGAAGGTTTGCAAAGGGCTTTAGATCCATGATCTCCTTTAAATCTCCCAGCATGCCTGAAGTAAAGGGCTAACCCTCTCTAGAAGTCTTCAGGCAAAGACTGGAAGACCATTTCCCTGAGAGGCTGTTGAGGTGATTCCTGTCCATATGTGAATTGGACCAGGTGATTTCTGAGATCCCTACCAACTGTATGATTCTGTACAATTCATTTATTCATTTCTGAGCTTTCTTTCAAATAACAGCCTCTCATTTCCAGTTCCCTCTTGGCTATGTACACGTCCAAGTTCTGTAATCATTTCACATTCAATGTCATACAAAATGACACCAAATGGAGAGGTGGCTGGGGGTGGTGGATAAAATACTATCCTTGTAGTCAGAAAGAAATAGGTTCAAATATCACTTCTTAATACAAGCTGACTGTGAGACCTTGGGCAAGTATCTTAATTTCTCAGTGCCCCTAGGCAAATTTTTATGAGTAAAAGTTGCAGATCAGGTGATTTCATCAGAAGAAAGCATTTCCTCCCTAGGAGTACTGATATCAATCAAATCAGTAGTCTCCATAAAAAAATGTCAAACATTTAAAAAATTCTTTCTTTTATGGCACCTAGTAGGTACTATATAAATGCTTTCCCCTTCCTCTTCCCTATTCCACCCACATCCAGCCATGCATCATAGGACCATTTGATTTTGGAGCTGGAAGGATTGTTAAATTTTCGGGTTTTTTTTTTTTGTGCAAACCTTGTAATGTTCTGAAAAATCATGTGTTCCCAATAACTCTTGAGACTCTGTTTAAGGTAGCTGTCAAATTCTCTTGGTTTTATTAGTTTCAAGATAAGAGGAAACTCAGTTCACACAGATAGTAAGCAATAGAGCCATTTTTATACTTTAGTTGATCAATTAGTAGAGTTTTTTTTTTTTTTGCCAAAGGGGGGTGACCAAGCATGGCATAGTGGGCAGATCACTGGACTTGGAGTCAGGAAGATGGGTTCAAATCCCACCTCAAACATTTATTAACTGTGTGACCCTGGATTTAACCCTCCCTTAACCACTCTAGGCTTGGTTTCAATTGGAAAATGAAAAGGTTGGATTCAATAGCCTCTCAGATTCCTTCTAGCTCCAAATCTATGACCCTGACTCATCACGTTTGATGAAGAATTGCAAGACCAATGTAAATGATCACAGAGGTCATTGCTTTGAGTAGCATTTTTTTTTTTAACCATTTCCTTCTGTTCTCAGAGTGGGCTTATTGGAGCCCCCAGAAAATCATGCAGACTCTATCTTCCCCTTCTTAGACCAGAGTCCATTGTCAGCCTATAATTTGGCCCTCTCATTATGGGGCATCCATCATGTTCAATGTTCTTTATTCCTACAGCAAACAATGTGTGGTTAGATGGCTTCCTGTTGGCAAGACATTCACCAGGATCTCTCCAAATAGATGAAACAGAGTGATAATGAAACACATAGAGTTCATGAAAATAAACATACAGACATGAACATAGATGCTTGTGGAATTCAGGTAGAATTGAGGCAGACGTTGTTGCTGTTGGTCAAGGGTGATCTTACTAAAGATCGTCACCCCTAGGATAAGTTATGGGGGAAAGTCCCAAGCCCTTGGTTGATGGAAGCTAAGCTAAGAATATCATTATATTGAGGAGATTTTCCCTAGAGCTGTACTGGGTATAAGAACAGAGATTTTAATATTTTTGTGTCTGGATGCGGCTATGAAAAACATACCAGGAATTTTTGTAATTTCATGAAAAAAGCCAGAGAAGGGCCCCTATTTATGGCTTCTAGTCTTTCATCTTGGTCTGGGAGTGACCCTGGGGGCTCAAAGGGCTGGTCTGACGATTCTTACCACTTTTGGAAAGATTTAAAGTATGTGGTCAATGATGGTCTTTATACAGAAAAATGGAGCCAGTGGTGGGATATTTGCCCCTTCCTCATCCCTCTCTGAACTGAGTAACTGGAGAGGGAGAGCATCAGTTCCTCTAATTAGATAAGCTCTGCAACTATTTTCACTTAAATAAATTAATTTCAATTCAGCCTAATCGACAGAGAACTAGGCTTGAAGTCAGGAAGATCTAGGTTCCAGTCCAACATCTGACATATCTTGGCTGTGTGATCCTGGTTGAGTCCTTTAACTTCTCCAGGAAAGTGTTCAAACCTAAACTTTGCAGCAAAGGTGTTAACCTGCATTGGGGGAGGGAGTCTTTTAATCTGGAAGTTCCTCCTACTGAAGGAATCATAGCTATGGGACCTGTTCCTTCATTTCAACTCATAAAGAAAGCATCACAGCAACCTCTGCCTCTATCTAGGTTTCAATTAAGTTTCTTCTTCTATTGGTTCTCCTTTACTTTTCCTCTTATAAGGTTGGAATTTACTACCACCACCACCACCACCATCACTATCATCACCACCAATATTACTATTATTACTACTACCACCATCACGACCACTACTACCACTACCACCACTATCAATACTACTACCTCCAACATCACCACTACTAGTATTCAGTTGAGTACTACTACTACTACTACTACTACTACTACTACTACTACTACTACTACTACTACTGACTGATATAGATACTACTACCAGTAATGTCAATTGACTCTGGCTATATATCTATAATTATATATACTACTATAATTGCTACTATTACTACCATTATTAGGTTATATATCTATATATCTATATCTATATCTCACATTTCCTTAAGGCTTGCAAAATACTTTGTTAGCATTATTCCACCTTAATCCAATTGTGCCTTGCTTAAGGGTGCCCAGTGTCTGTATTCCTGACCTTTCCCTTCAACCAATCCAAAGCTAACTTTTCTATCTCCCTTACATTAAGGTTCCAAGAAAAGAATCAGAGAATCTAATAAAGTAATTCAGAGGAACTGTATTAGTGACTGATCATGGTACTTTTCCATGATCATATGTGTATTTTAACAGTTGCCTTTGATCTTTTAAACCAGGGGTTCTTAACCTTTTATTTGGTGGTTCAGACCTTGACGGCAGTCTGTGGAAACCTTTGGACTCATCAGAATCAAAGGTTAGTGAAAATAAAGCTGTAAGGATTTTTTTTGCCCAATTTTCACAGATTCCCTTGAAATCTGTCCATAGATCTTCTGTGGATTTGGAACCCTGGGTTAAGAAGACTTTCTTTAAACTGAGTTAGCAATGGTGGTAGGGCCAGCAGGAGAGACACTTTGGGGCTGGGGTGCTTTTCCAGTATTCCTCTTAATACTACTCAAGAGACATCTCTAAGGCCAGCTGTGTTGGGTGGCTACCGTTAGGTGGGGGTGAGGCTTTCTTAGGTTCATACTTGCTATTAATGACAAATTGTGGATCCCATGATTGTTGCCAGATGGGAATATTTGAACCTGTGAAAGAAATGCTGGTTGAGTTTTTGCTCTCTCTACCCAGCTTCAACCTTCAAATGGTCACTTCTAAGATCAGAGGCTTGGGTCTGGAAACAGAAGTTTCCTCTAGTTGAAGCCCCTCTTTTTGCAGAGGAGGAAACTGAGGAATTTGCTCACATAGAATACCACTGAGCGATGGTTAATCAATCCTGGCTTTAAATGATGGAGAATTCATGTTCAGACCTATTAGGGCAGTCTAGGGTAATGCCAGGATAGGCTGGTAGTGATTATTTTTCCCACATTGGTATCTGATATCTGACCAACTTTAAGTGCATACTACTTGCATTTATGAACCCAAAACCCAAGCCTTTCCCTGAGAAAAGATTTGAGATTCTTGACTTCTGGATTTTCTGGACAGCTGGTCCTAGAATTTACTTGTTAAAAATAATGCTAAGTTAAGAAATTAAAGGAAACCTGAAAAAAGAAATGGTTGACAGGAATGTCCCAGGAGTTGCCACTCCTTTCAAAGTCTGTCAGTTGAATCAGCAAAGCATGGGAAAACCATGTCTATTCCAGTGATCATTGGAAGGTATATTGTCCAGAAATACATGCTAAGGGGTCACCAGACTGTTTCTTTCACAGGTGATTTTCTGTGGCAAATCACAGAGTCAGAATCGTAAGATTTCTAAGTTGGAAGAGCCCCCAGAGGCCATCCAGGCTGACTGCAATAGGAATCACAGCCGCTATGTCCCTGGGGCAGGTGGTCACTTAGCTCTTGTTGAAGATATCCAATGAGGGGGAACTTCCTCCCTCCCTAGGCAGCACTTATGACCAACTCTGACTGTAAGGAAATTTTTTTCTGTACATAGAAGCAAACTATGCATCTGAACCGTTGTTTTTAGTTCCATCCTCTGGGTCAAAACCGTGACACACTTGATTGAGAAATGTAGATCCTGCAGTGTCTCTTACATTTGTGACTCCAAGAAAGTATTTGACTGAGGCAAAGCAGGTATCATTTTTCTCATGTAAGATGAAAGCAAAACACTGCAGAAGTTTTCTCATTTTCGTTACTATTTCTATCATTACTCAGGGCCATCTTCTCCTCATCTTCCTTCTCATTTACTTGTCTCACTCATCACTGCACACACCTTCAGTCCTCATGACTTCTCAAATTTCTCTAAAATAGAAATTATGGAGTTAAAACAAGTTCAATTGTCTTTATAGTTTAAGAGAGAGATTTCAAGCTCACAGCCCTTAGCTGTATGCAGTTTACAAAACTCCCAAGTTATGTGTGAAACAGACTTAAGAGAAATATATAACATAACAAAATTAATAAACAGCAAAGCAAACAGTCCTTATAATATTAATTCATGGTGTTTCTAAGTCAACATGTGGCCCACAGGGGATCTATTTCTATTTGAGTTGGACGCCGCTGGTCTTGGATACTAGTTGCCCAAAGTGAGGTAAAACTGAGTGAACTAGCAACAGAGAAGACCAGTAATCCCTAATGCACTAACTCAAAATCTTCTTCCCTACCTCTTACCATACCCCAACAATAAAGTCCCACAATAGGACCCATGGACTTGTAATGGGATCCAACCCCACCCCTCCTGCAACCCCTTACTCCACACCCATAGCCCTGGAAATCCAAATGGCCAAAGCTTGCTCAGGGTGCGACAATGGTACGTTAGTGCTCTGTGCCAAAGCAAAGCTCAGCTAGAACTGGGGAACATAGAGGACTGGACATGTTGGACAGTATGAAAACTCCACTAAGTCTAAGAAAAAAAGTCCAGTATCCAAATATAGCCAGTTCTGTCCCCCACAGAAGTCACTTGAGGGCAGAAGTGGAGGCTGGTCAACTGTGAATTGCCCACTGCAGGAGAAGGCTGAGATGACTTTGAGATCGAGTTATCGGAGAACTCACCATCAGAGCAAAGGAAGGATAATTAAGGAAAAATAAGAATAATTAGAGAAAAAGACTGAAATTATCAAAGATCTCTCGAAGACAAAAAACATCAATTAAAAATCTTGAGCATAAGCAGATAAACCAACAGGGAAGTTTTTAATAACAGTAGGGAATATGGCTTCTAGATCAGATAAAAGAGTCCAGGCATCTATGAATTAATACTGTAAGAGAAAGAAAAATTTTGAATAAATACTTGATGAGGCAGAATTTCCAAGCATGGAGTCACAGTAGAATGCCCCTGAATGGCTGAATTGTAATAACTAACATTTATATAGTGTTACTATGTGCCAAATATTGTGCTAAGCCCTTTACAGTTACCTCATTTTATCTTCACAACAACTCTGTGAGGTAGGTGCTACTATCTCCATTTTACACTTGAGGAAACTGAGACAAATAGAGGTTAAGTAACTTTTATCCAGGGTCACACAGGTGGTAAGTGTCTGAGGCTGGATTTTAACTCAGATCTTCCTGATTTCAGATCTGTTACTCTATCTACTGCACCATCTACATGCCTAGTAAGAACTGCAAAAGTAGAATTAATGTCTCTCCAATAGAATAACTGCAAAATAGATAAACCTACTTCTATAGTGACAAGACTCACCAAAGAAATAAAAGAGAAGGTGATGGATTGGAAACACAAACATATAGGATTGGGCTAAAATCTGGAAAGAGAGAAGAAAAAAGTAATAACATTGAAAGCAAACATGACCTCTATACCAGCAAAGTACATTGATTGTAAAGACAGGTTACACAGAGACAACTTAAAGATGATAGGTCTTTCATAGGAACACAAGTAAAAAGAAAACCCTTAATCCACAATGCAAGAAAATACAAGAAAACTACCCACAACTTCTGCCCATAAAAAACCAAAGTTTCAATCAAAAGAATCTAAAGATCACTTCCAGGAAAAACAACAACTCTGACTCAAACTCCAAGACATATAGAGGTTAATTTGAACTATTCCACTGACAAGCAACAGATTCTTTGATGGACTAGTCAGTCAGTAAACCAGTAAACAATTATTAAGCACCTACTATGTGCTAGGTACTGTGCTAAATGCTGGAGATACAAAAAGAGGCAAAAGATAGTCCCTACCCTCAAGGAGCTCACGATCTAATCGTGTGTGAGTGTGTGTGTGTGTGTGTGTGTGTGTGCGTAGAGAAAAAACATGCATACAAAAATGCACAAACAAGATACATACCAGATAAATAATTGTGAATATCCAGCAGAGCGGGGGCACTAGGATTAAGGAGGATCAGGATAGTTTTCTATAGAAGGTGGGATTTTAGTTGGAACTAAAAGAAAGTCAGGGACTTCAGTAGTTGGAGCAGAGGAGGGAGAATGGTCCAGGTGAGGGGGACAGTCAGCCAAAAAATATACTAGAGAAAATGGAGGGTCTTGTTGGAGAAATAGCCAGGAGACCAGTGTCCCTCGATTGAAGAGTACATGGTGGGGAGTAAGGTGCACAAAGACCAGAAAGAGGGAGGGGGCTAGGTTACAAAGGACTTAGATGCCAAACAGAAGATTTTGAATTTTCTCCTGGCTTCAATAGACAGCTATTGAGTGTGAGAGGGGCTGACACAGTCTGAACTGCACTTTAGGAAAATCACTTTAGTGGCTGAATGAGAATGGACTGGAGTGGGGAGAGATCCAAAACAGGTAGACCCATCAGCAGCTTTTGCAATAGCCCAGGTGTGAGGTGATGATGGTCTCCACCAGGGTGGTGGTAGTGTCAGAGGACAGAAGGACATGTGTTTGAGAGATGCTGCAAGAGCAGATCTTGGCAGCAGCTTGGAGATAGGGGATGAAAGAAAGAGAAATCCAGACTGACTCTTAGGTTGGGAGCCTAAGCTACTAGGAAGATAATGTTGCCTTCTGTAGTAATAGGTTAGGTAAGAGAAGAGAGTATTTCAGGGGAACGATAATGAGTTTTGTTTTGTATATGCTGAAATTAGGATGTCTGCTGGACATTTAGCTTGAGGTATCTGAAAGGCAATTGGAAATGCAAGAATAAAAGTCAGCAGAGAAGTCAGGGCAGGAAACATAGATCTGTGAATTATCGGCATAGGAATGGTAATTAAAGGGAAAGAAAATACAGCCATTGAGGGAAACAACAAAGACACAATCACAGCAAAACAACTTTGAAGAGACTTCTTTCTAAACACATACAAAGAGACAAGGGTGATAGCAGAAGTCAAAAGTAATGATGGAGAAAGGGGCCTGAAACATCATGGGTTAAACCTCACAACACCTTGCCTACAGGTGAATCAGGGTTTTTTTTTTTTTTTTTTTTGTTTTGGCTGTTGTTATTGTTGAACTGAATTACGAAATGGGACACCACAGAAAAGAGGGAAGAAAAGAAATAAGACAGATGAGAATACTGATGTGTGGTAGTTAAATTGAAGAAAAACAATGAAAGGAAAATACCTCCTGTCATCCCTCAGAAAGAAGACAGGAAAATGGGTGAGAAGGAAAAGGTAGAGATTGAAAAGAAGGTTAAGAAATGGAGAAATGTTTTTTCAATGGTGAGAGTGAGGTGCCATTGATGAATGTTCCCCTAGGAAAAGAAAGATATTCCATAAAAGGGGTTGGGAACCCTACAGTGGGTGTACCAATAGTGATGTAGTGCTCAGAGAGACCACTTACTCTGCTTGAGGAGAAGGAGAATCAGAACTCCTGGGGGAGAGAGGAAATGACATTCAGAGAGTGAGAGGTCATGGATTCTGGGAAGATATTTCAACATAAATAGGAAAAAAAAATGACCAAGGGTTGGGAAACTGAAAAAAATCAGGGAAATAGAAGATCATACCATGTGGCAATAACCTCTCTATCATACCTAGGAACTGGTATTTTAAAGAATGAGGCAAACAGAAAAAGGGGAATCGAGGCAAAATTTATGAGGCAATAATATAGAGACTATTTAGAAGACAGATCCCAATGTAAGTACCTTAGAAGCTTCAATTTCATGAGGAGTACAAAACCAAGGAAGGTCTAAATAAATATGAAGGCTATGAATATAAAAAATGTTGAGAATAGATATAAAAGGGAGAAAAATGATTTTAAAAAGAAGGAAAGAAATATTTTTAAAAAAGATAAATACTAATGAATAAAACAAGTTGAAGGGGAGGAGAGAAGTGGGAATTTTACTTGATTAAACTGAAAGGAGAAAAAGAAGATAAATAAATAATGAATTTAAACCCAGAAAGACAAAGAATTAACAAGTAAAACTCCCAAACTAGGGAAAACAGGGGGTGAGAGGAAGAGAGATATTAGGAATAGGATTGCCTTAAAATAGATTAAGTTAAAGTAAATGAAAAGATGTAGTGTTGTGATTACAGATGAAAAGGGGAAAAAAATCTCAATTTGGAAAAAAATAGAGGTAAATGGAGAAAAATATAAACCTAATGCATTAAATTTACTTTAACTATAAATGTATTTAACAATACAATAAAATGAAAAAGATTGACAGATCAGATAGGAAAGCAAAACACCACAATATGCTGCTTACAAGAAACACACTTAAAAAACAAACACATATACAGAATAAAAATGAGGGATTGAAAAATGTTTACTATGTGTCAGGCTAATCCAAAGAAGCTGAAGTTGCAATCATGTTATCAGACGAAAGCAAACACTGACAATAAAAAAAGGATAAACAAGGAAACTATGTCATTCTAATATCAATATTTATCTTTTGTCCTCCAAATGTCTTAGCATTTATATTCATAGAGGAAACACTGAACTACGAGGAGACAGTCAGCAATACATTAGTGGCATGCAATTTTAATGTCCTCTTTGTTTTGGATAAGTCTAACTAATATAAATTAAAGGAAAAATATTGAAATCAATTGATCTTTGGAGATTAGTTGGTTGCTGTCCTTCATTCTCCAAGAGGACCAAAATGACATCACTATTCTAGAGTCAAGTTTCAGTGTGTTTGACTGTGGCTGATCAGACCAAAATGAGCTCGGAATGCTCTACCACAGATTGGGCACAGATAGTCCGTGTGAACTTTGGGGTGGATACTCTAAATTTGTTCATTCTGCATTTCTTTTGAGCTATTTCAATTCTGCTTTGTTCATAGAGCACAGCACCTTCTCTGATGTGGGCATGCTATGCAGAGAGGTCCCGTGGCAGTGTCTCCCATGTCACACAATCAATTCCAAAGTTCTTGAGAGAGACCTTGAGAGTGTCCTTGTGTCGCTTCTTATGACCACCATGTGAACACTTACCCCTTGTGAGTTTTCCACAAAATAGTTGTTTTGGCAAGCATATGTTTGCATTCATACAACATGGCCAGCTCTTCAGAGTTGCGCCCTCTGAAGCAGAGTTTAAATGCTTGACAGTTTTGTTCGAGTAAAGACCTCAGTGTCTGATACCTTATCCTGCCAGGTAATCTTCAAAATTTTCCTAAGAAAATTCAAATGGAAGTGATTCAGTATCTTGGCATGGCACTGGTAGACTCTCCAGGTTTCACAGGCATACAACAATGACATCAGCACAACGGCTCTGCAGATCTTCAGTTTCGTAGTTACTCTAATAGCTCTTCTCTCCCATACTTTCTTTTTGAGACTCCCAAATACTGAGCTAGCTCTGGCAATGCGTGCATCAACCTCATTGTCAATGTGTACATCCTTGGAAAGCACACCACCAAAGTAAGTGAACTTATCCACAGCATTCAGAACTCCATTTACTGCAACTGATGGTTCCACATATGCATGGTGTGGGGGTGATGGAGCACCTGTGTTTTCTTGGTGTTGATCGTTAGGCCAAAACAGTAGGCCAATAGTAGAAACTAAATAAATGCTTATTCCTTTTCCTATTTTTAACATCTTCCTTGTTGAATTATTTGCTTGTGCTGGAAGTTTTTAGCTGAGTCTTTCTCTCCTGAGATCTTTGTTTTTCCTTTTATTTCCCTATTGCTTACTTTCTGACTTCTTTCTTTTTGATAGTGGGTATCCTGGGCACTAAATTTCAAAGAGTTGTCTCAGCCTTCTGCAACATTGGAGAATTAACTTCTCACCAGCCTTTTAAAGATAACTTTGATTGCATAAAAGTGAAAAGCTTCTGCATAGACAAAATTGATTCACCTTGGATAAGCAGGGAAGGTGTCATTTGGAAAAGAAAATCTTGGTATCATTTTTTTCTGAAAAGATTGTAGATAATAATTAACAGATATACACACACATACATTTGTATATATGTATGTGTGTGTATATATGCCCCAAACTATCCTTTAATAGGATGTGCCAAAGGATATGAACAAATAGTTCTCAAAAGAAGATTTGCAAATCATTATCAACCTCATGAAAAAATTCTCCAAATTACTAATCTAAACAATCCAGAGATTTTGCCTCATGCCCTACATACTGACAGACATGACAAAAATGGGAATAGTAAAGATTGGAAGGGTTATGGGAAGGGAACATCTTAGTGCATTGTTGGTGCTGTGAATTTGGGAATTATGCAAGTAGAATGACTAAACTGACCATACCCTTTTATCCAGAGAGCCCGTTTCTCAGCTCATACACAATAAGGCCATTGAAAAGAAGAAAATCTCCCCATATGTCAAGATATTTATAGCAGCATTTGGTGTGACAGCAAAGAGCTGGAAACAAAATAGATACTCATCTATCAGAAAATGGCTAAACAAATTGTGGTTGGTTTTTGTCCTTCGTTCTGGGAGAGGACCAAAATGATATCATCATGATAAAGTCAATTTCGAGGTGTCCAACTGTGACTGATCAGACCAATATGAGCTCGGAATGCTCTACCACAGATTGGGCACAGATAGTCTGCACGAACATTTGGGGTAGATACTCCAAATCTGCGCAACCTATGTTTCCTTTGTGCTGTTTCAATTCTGCTTGCTCATATAGCACAGCACCTTTTCTGATATGGGCATGCCATGGTGGGTGATCCTGTGCCAGTGTCTCCTGTGTCATACAATCAATTCCAAAGTTCTTGAGATTGTGGTCCGAGAATGTAATAGAATGTTATTGTGCTATAATAAATTATGTATGTGATGAATAGAGGAATATGGAAAGTTCACCATGACTGATGCAAAGTGAAATCAGAAGAACCAAGAAAACAATATATACAATGATTATAACAATGGAAATGGAAATAACAACCACCAGAAAAAAAGATCAAAGTTAATGCTACAAAATTATCAAGAACAATCATGGCCTAACAAGAAGAGATATGGGAAAATACAGAGATGGGAGGTCCCCGAGTATTGTATACTGCACATTTTGTCAGAATTTTTAATGTATTAATCAGTTTTGCTAGTTTTTCCTCTTCTTCTCTATTAAAAAAGTCCCATTATTATTTGGGATGTTTCTCTAGCAGGAGTGGAGTGAGGAAGAGGAGTACTGGGGAATTTATGATAATGTAAATAAAAGTAAAAAATTCAATAAACACATATATATACATTTATATGTGTGTATATAATATATACACACACATAATTTAAAAGAGAGTGGAAAAGATTCCTTTGGAAATCCATCAACTTGAAAAATAAAGTAGGCACCCCCTGTGCAACTGTTGTTCCTGACTTTTGGAGCCAGAATAACTCCAGTCTTAGCATTATAGATTTGGAACTGAAAAGTATCTTAGAGGCAGATGAATCCAACCCATTTATTCTACAGATGAAACAAGTTAAGGAATTTTCTCAGGATCAGAACAGCTAATCAGTTTCTGAAGCAAGATTTGAACTCAGATCTTCTTGACCCCCAAGTCCAGTACTCTAACCAAAATGCCACCTAGTTTTCTCTTCTTTATTTTTTTTGATTAGCTCTTCTTTTCTTGAGAAAGTGAAGCAAAACAGGCATTGACTTTATTTAGTTTGAAGCAGCCCCTCCCTTGCCCTGAACTGCAAGGTGCACTTGACCTCTACTACCACTGGCTGACCAATGTCTTGATCTACCATCTGCTTCCCAACAGGCATCTCTTTCCTGGCACTGATCTATCTATCTATCTATCTATCTATCTATCTATCTATCTATCCATCTATCTTTCTATCTAAAATGCCTACTATGTGCTAGGAACTGTGGTCAATGCTGGGTACATACAAAGAGGCAAAAGACAGTCCCTGACCTTGTAGAACTTAGAGTGGAATGGGAGAGACAACAAAGGCAAGCTATGTACAGGATAAATAGGACACAATTAACAGAGGAAGGGCATTGGAGTAAAGAGGGGGTAAGATAGGTTTCCAATAAAAGATGGAATTTTAGTTGGGACCTAAAGGAAGCCAGAAACTAGGTAGGCAGAGTGGTAGAGGGACAGTTTTCCAGGAATGGGGGACAGCTGGAAAAAATACTGATCCTAGTTATAATAATTGTTAGAACCTTCAGTTTCCAAAGAGCTTTACACATTATCTCTGTCTCTCACAACAACTCTGGGAGATAGGTGCTATGATTAGCCCCATTTTGCAGATGGGGAAACTGAGGCAGCTAGAGGGTATGCAACTTAGTTAGGGTTATACAACTAGTAAGTGTCTGAGGCAGGATATAAACTCAGGTTTTCTTGGCTCCAGGTCTGGTGAGCTTCTATTGTGCTACCCAGCTACCTATGACACTTGAGGTCATATAGTTTTAGGGCTGAAAGGCACCCTAGAGGTTGCCTAATCCCTTCCTTTTACAGGTGATAGTGTTGAGACCCCCCAGAGATGAACTTCCTTGCCCAAGCTCATATAGGTAAGATGTAACAAAGGAAGGATTTGAAATGCGGTCCTCTAACTCCAGAGCTATTTCCTCTATGTTTGTGGAGTGCCTGCTCCATCCAGGGCTGTGCTAACTGAATTCTCAGAAGAGGAGAATCTGGATACATTAAAGCAGGTCCCAAAGGGTGCCCTACCACCCTGGGAAGACTAGGACAGAATTCCCAAAGTGGGTGTTCTCTATTATTCTCCCCTTCCTCCACCTCCCAACAAGGCTGGTCCTAGCACTGACTGAGTCTCCAGTGCCTAAGAGTAGAGAGGAAAGAGACTTTCTTCCACTGGTCAAATCGTGGTGGCCACTTGCCTCTCTTCAGGTTTTCAGTGGTCCCCTCTGGGAGAACTGAGTTCAGGGAAACAGTGATCTTATCAGGGTGAGACCTGTACCCTCTACCAGCCTACCTCTTTCCCCCTCATTTGAGACCACCAAGGCTGCATTCCTTCAAAAGACAGGGTGCTTTCTTGTTTCTATAAGAATAATAAGCTGACCATGGACTTTGACTTTATTACATCAGAAAGTAAATTAAACTTGGGCTGTTGGTTTTGGACTTTTTACAAAAAAGGTAACTTCTCTCATTTCCTGATTACAAATTGGCCCTGTGGGTTTAGACTCTGCTCCTTAACTTTTCCTCTCCCATTAAGCAATTCCCACATTTCACTTGGCTGTAAGTTTTGCTTTCCCCCATGTCCTTCTCCTCACCTCTAAGAATTCTATATGTTCTCAATTTGCAGCAAGTAAACAAAGTTTCTGTTCAAAGTGGATAAAGCATAGGTTGGTACACAGAGGACAAGGGGCTTGCTGGTCCTGTACATGGTCAGGACTTGCCAACGTTATCCCTGACAAACCTACAATTCACACTTGTTTCTGCAGAGGAAGGGTTTTCACACTTTTAGAGTCCAAGGATCTACTACAGGTAAATTTTAAGAAAATCATGAACCTTAATTAAGCTTTAAAGATTTAATGAAAAATCAAACCTAGGTTCTAGCCAATGATCAATATTAGTTATAAAAATGATGACTCTCCGAGTTGGAGAGTGACCAGTGAAGAAGGGCTTGAAGATCATGACATATGAGCAGCTGGGGAAATTAGCAGGGGCCTTAGAGAACATTGACTCTAGTCCTCTGCTTTACAGAGGAAGAGACTTAGAATGAGAGAGGATGTGGCTTGCTCAAGGTCACACAGATAGCCAACTGGCCCAGTGCATAGAATATGGAGTTAGTGTGGTTGTCTTTCTGTTGGATCTGAGTCTTTGTGACCCCATTTTGGAGTTTTCTTGGCACAGATACTGGAGTGGTTTTCCATTTCCTTCTCCAACTCATTTTCCAAATGAGGAAACTGAGGCAAACAGAGTTAAGAGACTTGCTCAGGATCACACAGCTGGTAAGTGTCTGAGGCTGGAGGAGAATTCAGGAAGATGAGTCTTCCTGACTTCAAGTCCAGTGATCTGTCCACTGCACTACAGAAAGACCTGTGTCAGATCCTGCCTCACTCACTAGCTGTATGCCCTAGGGCAAATGACGTTACCTCTGTTTGTCATAGTTTCCTCATCTACATAAAGGGGACAATAATAGCACTTACCTTCCAGGGTGTTGTGAGGATAAAATGAGATAATAATTATAAAAGGTTTTGCAAACTTTAAACTCTGTGTAAATTTCTAGTTCTTAGCTATTATTATTGTTAGAGATAGGATTTGAACCCAGTTCCTCTGACTCCGAGAATTAGTGCTTGTTTGATTATACCAAGTTATGATGGCTGTCTCCAAGTATCCCATGATTCTTGTGTGAAAGAGGGATTAGATTTTTTCTGCTTAACCAAAGAAGACGAAATTAGGAAGAAGGGCATTCAGGCTTGATGCATGGGGAATTTTTTTTTTTTTAACAATAGGAGCTAAAAAAAAAAATGGAGCTGTCCAATCAGAACTGTCCAAAAATGGAATGAGCCACTTTGAGAAGCTGGATTTTTCCTGAAAGCTGGATGACCTAATCATCCATCAAAATCCAGCAAATAAGCAAAATATTCTTCAAGTGTAGATTAGACTAGAGGCCCCTGGTGTTCTAACTCTAAAATTCTGTGATTTCTTCTCCTAGAGCCTCAGTTTCCTCATTTGTAAAATTTAGAGGTTGAACTAGGTGAGCTCTCAAATGTGGGATTGATCATAGCTTTAGAATTGAAAGGGCTTTAGATGCCTTCTCATCCAATCTTCTCATAATAGAAACTGAGGCACTGAATGTGACTTTCTCAATGATTATATTAAGACATCTAGATAGTGAAGATGTAGCAACACATCTGTCAGGGTCACTGTCCACATAGATGAGCTTCTTAAGTTTCCCCATAACAGTTGGACAATTCCTTTCCTTTTTCTCTCAGTTTTCTAGTTTGTGTAATGAGGAGGCTGATCTGGATTGTGAAATTCTGATGATCTACAGAAAGAAGGAAAATATTTAAAGTCCAAAGAATTTTTGCAAAATTATATAAAATATGGAATCTGTAGTGGCAAGTCTGCTGGAAAATTTATATCATGTATCAAGGATAATCATGGTATTCAACTGCCTAGGAGCCAAGCTCTCCAACTTTTACTAGATAGGACCTTGGAGGGATGCAGAGGTGCTTGGAGTGCCCACCAATCCTCTGTTTCAGCTCTTCAAGGAGTTACCCACTCAGTGCTGGCAGAATGGGCAGTCCTCCCCCTCAATGGTGGCATGTGAGGGACTCCAGATGAGAACGTCCTGTCTCAAAGTCTTAAGATACAATACGGCACAGTGGAGCCGCGAAAGACCTGGGTTTGAATTAGTCCTGGAATCCTGATCAGCTCTGGGGTTTGGAGCAATTCACATCTGTCTCCAGTCTCACTTTCCTTTTCTGTAAAACGGGAGTAATAATGCTTGTAGCTCCTTTGTCCCAGTCAGGTGTAAGGATGAAATGAAATATGTGTGAGTGCACAGTGCGAGGAGTAAGTGATGTTGCTCGGGTTTGACTCCTGTCTCCATCATTTGTTAGCTATGTGACCTTGGGCAAATGACTCAGCTTCTCTGGTCCTCACCTTCTTCAAATTCAAAATGATACGATTGGATGACTACATGACCTTTGAGAGCCAGTGCAGGCAGTCGGAGGTCGTTGGGAGGTCCTTAGAAGTCTATTTTTATAGTCCCTATTGTCTATAACTTCAAATATGCTACAAAATGGCAGTTATTATTACCCTTATTGTTATTCCCTTCCTCCTCACTCCCTCCTCCTTCCCTCCCTCCCTCCTTCCCTCCTTCCTTCCTTCCTTCCTTCCTTCCTTCCTTCCTTCCTTCCTTCCTTCCTTCCTTCCTTCCTTCCTTCCTTCCTTCCTTCCTTCCTTCCTTCCTTCTTTCTCCCCAAGGGATCAGTCAAGTTGCCCAAAATGCCAGTGTCACTCACTCTCTTTAGTTAAAAGAGTTAAAGATCAGAAAGCGCAGGTTAAAATGTAACTGACATTTGGGTAGAGAAGCTCATTAAGCCTTTATCACCCAAGACTATTTTAGCCGCATTTAAATTGAACTCGTTAGCTAGACAAGAGGACTCCTGAGAAGATGAGGAAGGTCAGTTTTCATGGTGGGGAGGAGCCTGGGGGATGCTGCCTCAAAAGAGGGAGGACTGCGTCCCAGTACATCTTCTACAACAGTGCAGCAAACAGGATTTGTAGTCATAGGACCTAGGTTGGCTGCTTGCTCTATATGATCTTGGGCAAATCACTCAATGTTGTTGTACGCTGGTTTCCCATCTGGGTAGGACTAGATAGTTTTCAAAGTTCTATCAATTCTAAATCACAGTCCTCTGGCCCATGTACTTGTCTCTTTCCCTCAATCCTTTCTTTCACATCTGAACTCCCCTTGTCCAGAGTGATGTTGACCTCTTTGCCAATCAGTACCTACTCTTCTGATGCCCAATGGGACCTGAGCCCTGGGAGGTCAATTTATTGATTTCTGGGGATTGATTTGATTGTTTGTTGTAGATTGGAACAAAATGAAAAAAAAATGCCTATTTTTCCATGATTTCATCCCTGTTTTCAGCAGGATCTAGAAAGTCCTATACAGGCAACAGCTGGCAGGTTGGTCTGGGTGGGCCATGGAGTAGGTAACAAAGAATCCTGTGAAATCAGCCTGGAAAAGTGGGTTGGGGTCAGACTGAGGGAAGTGTAACGCCTATCAGGGAAGTGTGTCCTGGCCCCTAAAAGCAACAGAGATTCACTAGAGTGCCTTTGAGCCAAGGAGTGGCGTGTTCAGTCCCTTCAGTGAAGTGACTAATGACTAACATCAGGGAGACCAACTTGGAGGTTCCTGTGAATAGTCCAGGAAAGAAGGGAGGATGCTGTGAGCTAGTGTGGCGGCTGATGGTGCGGCTGTAGCCACCGAGACGATTGGCAAGTGACAGGAGGGATCAGCGGGGTGAGAGTGTCCAGTGAAGAGTGTCCCGAGCCCGAATGACTCACCCACCTGAAGAATGGGTGTGCTCTTTACAAAAATGGGAAATTTGGGAGGATTCACGTGTGGTTGGGAGACGGGAGTACATTTTTAACAGTGATTTTGAGATGCCAAGAAAATACGCAAGTGGACATGTCCCTCCGGGCTGTGGGAGACAAATATAATCCCATGTAGCTGACAGAATCATCTAGAAATAGACTACTGAGAGGAAAGAGCCTTGAGAGGCACCCACATATGGGGGCCAGGGGCCAGGGAGGATGATTAGGAAGGAAGATTGAGTGGTGTTCAGAGAAGTTGGAAGGAAACCTAGAAGGGCAGGGTCGGGAAAACCGAAGGAGATGGATCCATCCAGGAGGGGTGTGGGCACCAGTATCAAAAGCAGAGAAGTCAGTAAGTGTGAAAATGGGACAAACGATTTAGGGATTACAAACAAGGCTGCTGCTGACCATGGAAAGAGCAATTCTTGGAGATCGGTATAGTTGGAAGCCAGCTCTCAGATGATTGGCTTGAGCTATGTATTGGAGGTGAGGAAGGGGAGGGAATGAGGCGATGAGCATGGGCTTCCTTCTCCAGAAGCTTGACTATGTAAAGGAAGAGAGATATAGGAGAATATACAAGGAGTCAGGGGAGGCAAATGAAGGGTTTTTTGTTGTTGTATTTTTTTTTACAGCGGGAGAAAACTAATCATATTGGCAACAGTAGAGAAGGAACCATTTGGGAGGAGAGAGAGAGAGACAGAGAGAGAGAGAGAGAGAGAGAGAGAGAGAGAGAGAGAGAGAGAGAGAGAGAGAGAGAGAGAGAGAGAGAGAGAGAGAAAGAGAGAGAGAGAGAGACAGAGAGAGAGAGACAGAGAGACAGAGAGAGACAGAGAGAGAGAGAGACACAGAGACAGAGACAGAGACAGAGAGAGAATGCTTGGAAGAGCAAACTCCCAGAGGAAATGAGATTGGTAAGGTGATGGCACACTAGGACACATCATTTCAGGACTGAAGTGTAAGAAGAAAGAATGGTGGATAATGTTGAGGGGGGGGTTTTGAGGTATAGAATTAGGGGAAAAGAGGGAGTTCCCCCTAGATAGCCTCCATTTTTTTGGTAAAATACGTGGTGGGGTCCTCTAGTTAGAGGAAAGGGATAGTAGACAGTGTACTGACCCTAACTTGGCTGGTGCTCAAACTATTGATGGATCTGACCCTGGATCAGATCCAGAATCATATCTCAGAGCCATAATGATCACCAGTTAAACAGAACTTTGGCCCAGTATGGTGATATCTAGGAAAGGAGCAGGGCGGGGCAATCAAAGTCATACTTAGGGATTTTTTTGGTTCAGACAAGTGCAGGAGATGGGGAAATAGAAGGGATAGGGAAGAAGACCTTGGGGAGAGATTGGATCAGTCTACTGTTGTTGTCTGCTCTTTGTTTTTGAAGAGAAGCAATGACATCATGGGGGGATGTCTCAGACTTGCTCATGAAAGGGGTTTAAACGAGGAAGAATTGCATGGTCATCAGCCCCACTCTCTTTTCCAGAGTCATCCAAGTCCAATGGCACGACAAATGTCAGGAAGATTGGCGATGTCCTGGGATGCAGCAAAACCTTGGAGTCTTCATTGTCCAAACTCTTAAGTACTTCACAGCTCCTGCTTCAGTCAACTTATGGCCATTGGAAAAAATTGTTCTCATCTGTCCATTCTACTGAGGCAAGTTTTCACATGCTTGGGGTAGACATTCCTCTAATTCATTGATGGATTGAGGCCCCTGCATTACCCTCAATCTCAGCCCGTTTGCCAAGATAGTTTAACAGGGTGTGGCCACTGCCTATGCCACAGGTTCTTGGGGCCATGGGTGAGAGGTGGATGACAGGTGGACACTAAGGTGGATGAGCAGCCCTCACACCAGAGGTGCTTGTCCTCCCTGAACACCCCATACACCCCTCCAATCTACTCTTAATCAATCATTTAAGGAACAAACACTTATTTATGTGCCTAACATTATTAAAAGGAGCTGGGGGTAGAGAGACAGAAGTAAGAGGTTTACTTACCTTCTATCAGGTAAGGCAAGAACAATTTATGGAGCCCAGGTTAAGAATTCCTGTCTCAGAGTCAGTCAAGAAGCATTGATTAAACCTCTTCTATGTATTCACTAGGGGCAGCTAGATGGCTCCATAGTGGACAGGAAGGTTCATTGTGAATTCAAATCTAGCTTCAGACGCTTACTAGCTGGGTGATCCTGAACAAGTCACTTAACTTTTCTTGCTTCAGCTTCCTTATCTGTAAAAATGAGCTGGAGAAGGAAGTGATTAACCATTCTAATATTTTTTCTGAGAAAACTCCAATGGGTTCACAAAGTCTCACATGACTGAAGGAACTTAACTACAATGGATGTGCCCATTATGGTGTTAAGTTCTGGTAGTCTAAAGAGAAACAAAGAATAACTCCTGCTCTTAAGGAGCTCATGGTATTCCAGTAAATGACCTCTGGCCTCCAAACTAGAGATGTTGGAGGTGGAAAGGAGGGCTTCAACAGAGGGAAAGCGTTGGTAATATCTCTCCCCCTTAGCCCCAGGGTATGTCTAGACCTTCTGCAGCAGACCTGGTCTAGTGCAGGTCCCAAGGGAAGAAGCAGAGCTCGAGGCTACTGCCGACCACAGCTGGGCTACTCAATGAGTGCCCCCCAGCTTCCCTTCTAGATTCTCCTCTGATATTTCATGCTCTTTTGGCCTCCCCACTCTGATTCTGGTGTTAATGCCCTTCTTACTGAAACTTTCTTTTAAAGAGTGGAGCCAAGGGAAGGCTTGAGGACCTGGCTCCCCTCTCATCATGACAGGGAGTTAAGTCTTTGAACTAATGTCCCTTTGGGGCTGTTCTTAAATACTGAGGATTTTTTCTCTTTATAAGAAGAAGCAAAGTCAGAAGGAAAGAAGCTACGAAACTGACAGTGTGCTTGTGGCTTGCTGGGAGTTGAGAGAGGGATGGATAATAAATGTTTTCCACACTCCAGAAGGCTCTGTGACCCCAGAAGTTCAAAAACAGGCTGAGCCGTTGTCACCTTTAGAGAGGACTCTCTAGGAAAGCTACCCCTCCATGTCGTTATGGATAGTGGGTGTAACTTGAGAATGCTGAGGCTTTGCTTCCAAAGAGCCCTGTCCCTTTGCTGCGTAATCAGAAGTGGAGGGAAAGCAGTCCTTCTACATTTCTGCACCCTGAGAAATGATTCAGTCTCCCCACATTAGTTACAGCTCTGATCTTACTTATAGATTGATTGGTGAAATGATTGACCTACAAAGATGGTCCCACTGTTGGGAGTCTACATTCTGGGAGTTGAGTATTTTTTTTATCAGGAAAGGTGTTGAGAAAGGCAACTTTTAAACTGGAGGAGGTAAGGCAATTATTGATTCCAATGGCCTCTGTGTGCTCTGGCAGGAAATCCACCTTTGGGGAAGATCATTAACTTCTTCAGAGCAAAGGTCCTTTGAGGATAAGGACTTGGCTCCTTGACCCACCTATGTCTGGCACTGAAGAGTCAGGTTGCAGATGATGCTGTGGTTTTGCTTTGCTTTGCATCTGACCAGTGCCAGCCCTATGCCTTAGGAATTCTGGAGGAAGGCAAGTCTGGTCAGGGAGAAGATGGCGGTCTTTTCACTGATGGGGCTTCTCCAGAATAAGTCTAACTAGAAATACAGTAATCATTCACTCTTTATCTATCTGTAAAGTTGTGTCCAGAGATAATATTAGCATTGACTAAGTGGGGATGAAAGTCAACAGGGGAGAGGAGACTCTGGATGTTTGATGTTGTGTGTGTGGGTGGTCAGGTTCACGTTTAACTTTGGAGATTTTAAAGCCAATAAAGTCCGTGTCTGAAAAGGGTCAGTCAGAGGAAGTAGGGATGTTTAGCTTAGAGAAGAGAAGACATGGACAGGACAATATAGTGGTCTCCAAGGGGTTAAAGGTCTATCAGATGGAAAAGACATTGGACTTATTCTGCTTGGCCCCAAAAACAAAACTAGGAGCAGCTGGGGATGGTTGTAGGGAGGCAGATTCTAGGTCTTTCTACACTTCTTAATAATCAGATATGTTCCAGAGTGAGTGGAGTGGGCTGCTATGAAAAATGGTGCATTTCCCCTCACCTATATGCACATATAACACATATATACATACGTTGTGTACGTGCAGTCCCCTCTGCTACCAAAGATAGGTTGAGGTATCACTTGTGTGCTGCCAAGAGCCATCTTGGGCAGATCTGGGTTATATTAGATGGACTCTGAAGTTCTTTGAAGCTCTTAGATCATAGGACAGTTTGACCAATAACTCATCAAGCAAAAAGCATTTATTAAGCACCTACTGTATGCCAGTCACTATGCTAAGCTCTGTAGATACAAGGAAAAGCAGAAACTGTCTCTACCTTTAAGGAGCTCACTGTAAAATGGAGCAGAACATAAAACCAACTCTGTATAAATAGATAAATACATGCATGCAACACATACACACTACACACATATTAAAATACAACACATGCTTACACACATGTAACATATCTAGACATATATTATACACACAGCACACATATACATATATTCATGTAACACAATATTACACACATATATACATGACACAATATACATTTATAACACATTACATACACACTTATCACAATACACATATGCACAATATAAAATTCATGCACACATAAACATATGCACACATACACATAGTACATACACATATATAACACAAAAATATATTATGTGCACATAATACATACACATACACATATGCAATACACATACACATATATACACACATAACACACCTATATATATTATACACACATATATAAGAAACACAGACATAAAAGAGAGAGCAAAGTGAGAGGCAATCTGAAAGCAGAAGGCATTATTCGATGAGGGACTGAGGAAAGGTCCCTGGCAAAAGGTGGAATTGGAACTGAGTCTTAGAGGACTTAGACACAGGAAAGCTAGAAGCAGTAGAGACAAGAAAAAAAAAGCTTTTGAGTCATGGAAGAGGAGATGGGTGTGATGTGTGAGGAAGGGCAAACAGGTAACATTATGGCTGGATCATGGCATGTGTGAAGGGAGTGAAGTGTGAAGTTTTCAATACTGGAGAAAGCAGGGAGCTGACTGAGTGGAAGAGGGTGCCATGGTTACATTTGTACTTTAAGATGATCAGTTTGGTACCTGAGTGAAAAATGAATTAGAGGAGAGAAAAATTTGAGAAAGGGAAACCAACGGGAAGGTTATTTCAATAGTCTAGGTGAGGGATGATGAGGGCCTGTAGCAAGGTAGTGGCTTTGTGGATATAGACAAAAGAATGTCCTCAAGAGATGTTGTAGGGGCAGAAATGTCAAGATCTGGCAAATGACTGGATTGGTAAATGGAGTGAGAGGGAGGAATCAAGGAAGATGTTGTGGTTGGGAATGTAGTGACCTGGGAGCATGATGGTATCTTGGGAAGAGGAGAGGTTTTGGAGAAAAGGCAACAAGTTTCATTTGGGACATGTTGTGCTGAAGCTGTTCAGAGGATAGCCAGGTTGAGAAGTCCAAGAAGCAGTTGATGATACAAGGTGAAAATGTTCAAGGCTGAGGCAAGACAAGAGTAATGCTTTCGCAGTGACCACTGGGAAAAAGGTTCAGGAAGAGCTATGTCTGTTGAGATTTTGGACTAATTGTAAAAGGGCTAATTGTTGATGCCCTCAGTTACTCATTAGTGTGAGGCAGCCATTCCTTTGATCAGGGTTAAGACCATCTGCCTTCCCTGCAGTAATTACAGGGAGTTCGTCTTTCTAGCATCAACACTTACAGAACTCTGGGACACACAGAGCTGTCTGAGGGGGCATGGGCTACTTAGGGGGTGATAGTTTCCCCCTCCTTGGAGGAGGGACCACTCGTCAGGGGGACCTTGTGGTGGGGACTCCTTTGGGGTACGATTGAATGAGTTCATGATCCTATTGTCCTAGAGGTCAGAGTTAGAAAATCTCTACATTTACACATGAGGAAACTGAGACCAGGGTAAGGTAAGTGATTGGGACTTGTTCAAGGTCCTACATATCAGAGACAGGACTGGAATCCAGGTGCTCTAATTTCAGAGCTAGGGCTCTTTCTCTTATCCTTACCACGTTGCCCAGGAATGTAGACTGAGATCCTTTCCAGTGCCATGACACTGTGATTCTCATGACCAGCCCAGGAAGGATGCTCTAAGGCAGAGGTGTCAGACTCTAGCCTGCAGGCCACATGCATCCCCCAAGACTCTTTGGTGTTGCTCAAATCAGATTGAAATGTCATTGGGAAATGTTTGACAAAATAAATTAACATGTAGTAAAACAGATAAGGTTAAACTGGTTTTTAAGCCAATCCACTGAGGCAGGAATCTGTTTCTATTTGAGTTTGAAACTTACTCTCATTTTATGTCCTCATCCTAATTTTACCCCACAGAGCACCAAGGCTCAAAATGCTGAGTGACTTGTGCCCATGGACATTGACTACCAAGTGCTGGGGCAATGTCTGAACCCTGGTTCTTCCTGACTCAGCTCTGGGTCCTTACAACTACACCATACTGCCTCTCAGTGACAGAGCTATGACTGGTGACCACCAGGCAATCGCAGACACTTTTCCATCCTTTGCTAGAACCCTCCAGCATGACTCCTTCTTCTCTGCTACCAAATACACTGGTGGGGGCTCAGTCTCCCAGGTCTGTTTGCTTAGCTCCCTGCTAGGCTGAATTTCTGCTTTGCTGAAGTCATCCCATTGGAAGCAGACTTTGGAGCACCTCGTCTTACATCCCCTGCCCCTGAGGACATTGACTTTGGCAGAATCCACTGGGTACCCAAAATATGCTGACCCTGTTTGCTTTTCCACTTCTGCTGTTTGCAGGGGTTTCTTGGAACCAGAGCAGCCAGCTTATGCAATGTCCTTAGCTCCTCCAATGTATAAATGAGCAGGAGCCTCGGAGCTCAGCCACCTTTCCAGTGGTAGACGTGAGGGGGCCAGCGTCCATCCTGAACCAAGTCATGAAGTCCTTGGTAGCTTTCATCTGCCTAGCTCAGTTTCTGAGCTTTGCCCAGGCTCACTTTGCCCCAGTGAGGGACCCGAACTGTGATGACTTAGATGTAGAACAGGCTGCTTTGGCAGCCGTGCAGTATGTCAACAGCAACCACAGGCATGGATACAAGTACGCTCTGAATCAGATTGACAAAGTGAGAGTGTACCAACGGGTAAGTGACCCGTGGCTAAGGGGCCTGGGGCTTCTGGGTGGAGAGCAATCAGAACTGGACTGGGAGTCAGAGGCTTAGGTTGAAGTCTGATTGCTGTTTATGGGACTTGGGAAGCATTGTGCCCAGATCCGCCTTGCCATCCTTGTCCTTTTCCAGATGGGGCAAGTTTGTCCATGTCTTTCCCTTGGGCATGAGTCTCACAGAGGAAGTGATATCCTTATAGATAGAAAGCATACTAGAGGAGAAGTCAGGACTTAAGTACCTACCATGTGCCAAGCACTGTGCTTGCTTTGGGATATGCAGACCTCTGTCCTCAAAGATCTTAAATTCCATCAGGGGAAGTCACAAGGGACAGAAGTCTGCTTTTAAATGATTAGCTGAAGGCAACAGGCCATGGGAAGGATTATCTATTGGAATGAGATTTAAGATGGAATTTAGGAGACACGTTCTTGTTTCTGGAGCATCCCTGCCTGGCAAATCATTTCTTCTGTCTCTGCCCCAGGTTCCCAAAGAGTGCATTAGGCTGAAAATAAGACAATGTACCAAAGATGGTGCTTTTTAGATGGAAGCTTGTATTCACTTGGGACTTTGGTCTTTTCGTGTCTGACCCATGAGGCTCAGGGACTGGCCCAATTCCAAGGGATGTTGGAGCCAGCCTTATGGGCTTTCAGGGTCTATGCTTCAATTTTCAGTGTGAGCATTGACTCCTGGGAAATCTGCTACAAATGAGGGCTTGATTTGATGGTCTGGTTGATTGTCTAATCTAATCATGCAAATTAAACGGAAAAGTCCATCCTGTGTTTTTGATTTTTTCTCAGAGAGCTGGTTGTAAAACAGTTACCAGCATATTCCTGGTCAATTTGCTCTATTCTTAGGCGTAAGAAGCTTGTACAATAAAACTACTCTCTGAGTTGAAAGGCAAAACTGATCGCTGACTTCAGAGATGTGAGGAGTCTTACAGACTCCAGAATGCAGCCCCTTCTCGTTTCACCAATGACGTCTAGAGAGACATGAGTTACTTCTGCCACTGCAGGAATTATAGGAAGCCAAGATTCTGACTCTCTATTGAATGTTGTCTGTGTTTACTTCCCTCCGTATACCACACTGCTTCTAAAAGATAGACACCATGATAGTGAAGTTTAGAGGAGGGGATTTTTCAGGTAATCTCTCATATGTACACACAAATGCACATTATACATGAGGAAACTGAGGTCCACATGAGAAGCTGAATGACTTTTCCATGGTGACATATGTCTATATAGTAAGTATCTGGGTCCAGCACTATGAATTCTGCCACCACTCAGCTACAGGGACTTTGGGCAGTTAATTTCTCATAGGCTACAAGCTTCTTCTTGGAGAAGAAATTCAGAAAGGCAGTAAGTATGGGTAAATATGTGAAGGCCATTAGATGCTTAGGAGGCACAGCAAGACAGCCTGTGGGATTACATTGTGGTGGGAGGGTCATGATAATAAGGCCAAAAAGAGAGATTGGGGTTTTGCTTTTCAAGGTTCATTTTTAGGCACCGCACGGCTCTTTCTCAGAGGCACTATTTAGTCCCTGACTAACCAGGAAGGTAAATGATGGGGCAATGTTAACCAAAGGTGCTGGTCATGTTTATTCATCCTCACTGGTTCCTCCTTCAGAGGCCCTCGGGAGAGGTATACACAATGGAGATGGACATGTTGGAAACCACCTGCCATGTGCTGGACCCAACCCCACTGGAAAACTGCACAGTCAGGCAGGTGACAGAACATGTGAGTGTCCGACTTCCATCACCCATGTCTGTGAAAGGTGGGGAGACAGAGAGGGTCCCATTCACCGACCCCCTGGGACAATTGGGCTCAGCCCAATTCTTACTTACCTGAGTGTCCATTCTGAGACACTCACTTCCAGGAGCCAGCACCACTCCAGGGCTTGTGAGGTCACTGCCTGGAGCTCCTGGACAGCTCTTGACAGAACTGACTTCAGGGTGAGGCAGCTTTCAGGGATTGTCAAAGCTTCAAATCTGAATTTTCGAGGTCTGGTTACTTAGGCAGTGCTTTTCTAGGTTTTCTCATTTCAATAATGGGTGGGCACTAGGCCACCAGAAGTAAATATTGGAGCCTATTCCTCTTAGATCTCTTTTCTCTTTTCCCTTCCTCCTCCTCCTCCTCATTGCTCCCTCCTTCCCTTCCCTCCTTCCTTCTTTCCGAGCTAAGAATAAGGTCCATAGCCTCCCCCCAGCTCCTCTGCTCTTCTTCTTGAGAGAAGGGTCGAGTCTTCCATCATGGTGTAACTTGTCTTATCTTTCCCTAGGCTGTGGAAGGAGACTGTGACGTCAGTGTGCTGAAACTGGACAACCAGTTTGTGGTATTGAATGCCAAGTGTGAGTCCAGTCCAGGTATGGTTCTGGAGACCACTGATGGAGAATGAGGCCAGAAAATATTTCTGGTAAAGTTGCTTCACTATTAATGATTAATAATTAATTATATTATTAATTAATTGTTATTGTAATAATTAATTATTAATTAATAATACAACCCCCATCCTTTTAAACCCTATAGAAAGGGTCCTGGGATAAGGTCTTTCCATACTTAAATTTCCCGGGGTTGGAGATTTTCAAACTTTGGTCAATTGTGGAAGATTCAAAGGCTAAATAACATTCATTAGAAGTAGGAAAAATAAGAGATACCAAAATCTAACAATAATTTTTACTTTTATGCAATTTTAGTTTTCAAAGGTTTTGAAAAATCTTTATATTATGCTAGTGGCCAGAATGAAACTCTACTCCAGTTAGTGAAAAGCTGCAATGACATATAAAATCACGAGCTGCAATGGGACTTTAGAATGCCCTGGTTTCAGAATCCTAGGAGGTCTTGGACACCATCAAGTCCCTTCCTCTCAGTTACAAAAGAGGAAACTGAGGTCCAGAGTCACACAATTTCATGTAGAAGTCTTGAGCTGAGTCTTGAAGGGAGCTGAGGATATTAGGAGGTGGAAGGAAGGGAGGAACCCAAAGGTCTCTAAGCTATAATAAGGAGCCCTGGGGAGGTTCTTCACCATTTCAAAACTAACCGACCAGTGTAGAAGAGAGCCAGAGGAATGGTGGGTCATGAAACGCAATTTCTTCTCTTTTCTGACAGACTCAGCAGAAGATGTGCGCAAAGTCTGCCCCGACTGTCCCCTGCTGGCCCCCTTGAATGACACCAAGGTACTCCACACAGTCGATGCTGCTCTGGCTGCCTTCAATGCCCAGAACCACACCAATTATTTCAAGCTACTGGAGATCTCCAGGGCTCAGCTTGCGGTAAGGCTGTCTGGGTTCCAGCATAGACTTGGTTGAGGGATGTAGGGGTGGGCAAGGGAGACACACAGATATTGGCCAAACCTTAGTGAACACTGACACCTTCTGGATCTAGTAATAGAGACATATTACTATATGTCTATAGTAAAGTCATAGTATTATAATATAGTATAATATAATATATTATAATATAGCATAATGGCAAGTCATCGTCACCTTGACTCTTAGAAGAAGGATGTGAGATTCAGTATAGTATTAAACTATAATATAATATAGTATAATATAGTAATTTTAATTATATTATAATATAATTGCATAACAAATGCAATATTTACATACTCTATAAATATATATGGTTATATAAATAACTGCCATATTATAATATAACAATATTACATATGATACTGTGGTATATACTACTATATATAGGATGTCACTGCATGTATGCATGTTTATAGCCGATCTGGAGGGCAGAGGGAATGAAGAAGAGATGGGGGTGACGCAGGTGGGAGCTGGCAGGGAGGTAGGAGCTTTGGTGAGAGAGACGAAAAGACTCCTGATGGAAAGGGAGCCATAAGGATCCAGGGTATCCAATGCAATCCAATCCACCAAATAATATTTCTCATGCACCTCCTTTATGCTAAGTGCTGGGAGAGGCACTTTGCTGAGCTGCGTTCTGGAAGGGACAAAAGGAGGCAATCCATTCTATGGTATGTGTGTAGGGGGATCACATAGACTATAATGTGAGGAGGAAGGAGAGAGTCCACCAACCATGGGGATCCTTCTGTTCAGGAAGATGTTGATGGCTTAGGCTGTGAGTCAATCCAGCCAAAATGCTTCATTAACCCCCTCACTCTACAGAGGAGGAAACTGAGACCCAGGGAGGTAAAAGTCATATGTGTAGCAAATGTCTCAAATGATAGGTGGACCCAGGCACTCTGACTCCAGAGCTCTTGCCATTAGACCTTCCTACCTCCCCATATACTTTCTTAAAGCATACTTAAAATATGGGGCTGACTTTTAAATTGTCAGAGTTATTGGTGATCTTGCCTAAGTATTTCTGCTAGTTTCTAAATAGAATTACTATAATATCATTATAATAAATGCTTGATTATTATAGGTATTTCTTTTTAACAGATGGGCTTAGGACAGGAACTAAGGTTTCATTGGTAAAGGAGAACTTCTGATGAGGAAACTCCTCCCCCGGTGCAGATGGGCACTCACCCACTCACTCATCTTCAACTTCCCAGTATTAGAGTTGCCCTTGCTATGGAGAAATTAAGTGACTTGTCACAGAGCTATCTCTCTCTCTCCCCACCCCCCTCTTTCTCTCTCTCTGCCCTCCCCTCTTTCCCTTCCCTCTCCTCCCCTCCCCTCTCTCTTCCCTTCCCTTTTCTCTTTCTGTCTTTCTCTCTTCTCTTTCCCCCTTCTCTTTCCCCCTCCTCTCTCTTTCTCTAATCTATCTCATGCACCTAGTTATTTATGTATGTTCTTTCTCATTAGACTGTGAGCTCCTCAGGGGCAGGGACAATCTCTTGCCTCTCTGTGTGCCTGGCACACAGTAGGTGCTTGATCAATGCCTCATGAGTCAGAGGTAGGAGTTTGATCTGTATTTGCGTTTTTCAGACTGACTTTCTGTTCACAGTGCTGTCCGTATTGCTTCTTTATTGTTTATATTATTTGGTGTTCATAATGCATTATTCATATTAGTCATTCCCATTGCCATAATTCTTTAATTCTTTGTGAAACAACACTTGGATGTCTATCAGTGTTTATCTTTTCTCCATCACTGTTCAATAGCTTGGCTCAAGTGGGTCTTGGGAGATGTGGGCCCAAATCAGACTAGTTGACCTTTGAGAAATCATCGTCACCTTGAGTCTTAGAAGAAGGATGTGAGATTCAGGCATCTGTTCCCTCCTTATGGGTCTGCAAAATAAGGCAATGAAATGGCTTGTTAATCATTTATATAGCCCAGAAAAAGGAGGGGGCTGGTTTCAGACCCTTTCGCCAAGAATTGGGATGCCCACCAGGATTTCCTGCCCTTCTACTTTGGCCCATTGTACAGTGTAAGGAGATCTGGGCTTGGAATTACTTTTCTGCATGGGTCTTCAGTTTGCTTCTCTGAGAAAGAGGAAGGATAACATTCACACCCTCCAGGTCGTTATAGATAGAGCACTGTGGTTATGGAAGTTGCTATGATGGCCTCATGGGTGTTTTCTTTTCTCTCTGTCATTGTCTTTAGCCTCTCCAGTCTTCAGTCTACGTGGAGTTTGTGGTTGTACCAACTGACTGTGCACAGAAAGATGTGCCTGACCCAGCAGCCTGCAACCTGGTGGCAGGCCAGGTAAAGAAAGCCCAGTGGTGCTGGATGGAGCCATTTCTAGGCCTAGTCTGAGGTGTCATGGCACCAGTGAAGTGCCTCTATTGGGCTCTAGTACTTTTAGGAGCTGGGATTGTGCACTGGTTACAATTGCTTCCCACCCACCTCCTCCAATCACGCCCCTTCAGCCATGTCACTGATGAGTCCCTTCCACTTTTCCAGGCCGGTTCTAAGAAAATAGCCTTAGTCACTGGTTCCAGAGTCCCAGAGTGGGAGGGGGCCTCTCCAGTGCCCACTGGCAGCCCAATCTGCTTTGGTATTTTAGAGAGGATTCTTGTTCAGGTAGCAGCTTTTCTACTCTTAGCATGGGAGCCTTCCCTCCTTTGAAGTCAGAAGCCTTGAGTCTCTGGCACTTGCTATTACATACTCAGGTTTCTCCACTCTAAAATGAGGGGGGTGGCCTGACTGAGTTCTGAGGTTCCTTCTACCCTTTGTGATCTGTGACTTGCACTTGAACCTTGGGCCTTGCTCTGCATGCTCTGTTGGATGAAGCGGTCCCTTACAGCTCCAGAACTAAAGCCCCAGGATGTTCCTGTTAAGCCAATCGAGCTGGGGGGTCATAGCTGAGCATCTCCACCTAGAGCACCCAAAGTTCATGGAGGGAGGAAAGAATAAAAACATCTGTGATGTTGGCAAATTGGAAGAGATTGAGTCCGCACCTGGGTTTGAGACTGGAGAGGAGTCCCAGGGAGGCTGAAAGGGAGACCAGATTCGGCTTCCTTTTGCCAATGACTTTTTTTCCTTCTTTTGGAAAACAGTACGGCTTCTGCAAAGCCACACTGACTGAGAAAGTTGGCGGCGAAGATGTTGCTGCCTCCTGTGTGGTCTTTGGAACTGCGGTATGGGTTTTATCTTTATCGTCCCTTGTAGCACATTGAGAGTCACCTTTGGACTCTTCCCATGTGTCCCTAGTAATGGTGAGGAGGTAGATTTTGTTAACTTCTTCCTGGGAGGATTTGGGAAATGCGCATGTGATGCAGCATCTATCCATAGGCTCACCTCCAGGCTGATGTCCTGTGCTGAGTTCACTTAAGCTGCTGCAACTCGAACTTGGACTCCAGCTGCCGCAGACACAGACCCCTTTCCATTGGCTGACTTTTTCTCTAGTCATGGGCTCACAGGCTTTCATATTTGGGAATCTTAGTGTGGATTCTGTTGTTTTTGGAGACAATAAGGAGAAATGATCTGCTCAGGGTCACACGGTGATTAAGTTCCCTGTGACCAGGATTCACACTCAGGTCTTCCTGACTCCAGGTCTACCAGTTGATTCACAGAGTCATATGGCAACTTCTCCTGGAATGTTAGTTTTAGTTTTTGGTGTCTAGAACACCCAGAACCTTAAGAACTACTTGGTCATTCATTTTCTAACTACCCCCTGGGTCTATTTTAATCACTGGCATCTATGTGTGATGTGTAAGGGAGGGAAGGACTCTTCCAGAGATATTGAATGGCCCCAACAACAAGCAGGATCATTGCATGCCTTTGCTTTTCAGTCTGTGGTACCTGGACCCCAACCTGATGGAGCAGGACCCACCGTGGCTGCTGGACCTGCTGTGGTTGTCAGACCTGCTGTAGTTCCTGCAAAACCCATTTTGAGCCATTTGTCCCATCATGACCTTAGGCATTCCATTGTTGGGGTGGGTTCCATAGAATCCGCCTCTGGGGAACATGGCCCTGCAGTAGGTCCTGGGCCTGTTGTGCCAGGTCCTGGACCTGCTGCACCAGCAATCCCTCTATGTCCAGGAAGGGTCAGGTATTTCAAGGTCTAACCTTGTTCTCAGCTCTGGAGTTAAACCATTACCTGATAAGCATTCCTATCTTTACAATTGTAGCTGTGGGGAATAGGAAACAGGGCCGCCATTTTGTCAAAGCTGGGGAATGGGGTGGGAGTTCAGGGAGGAAATGCCTTTCTTTGGTATTTGTCCTCGCTCAGGCTCTGGGTCAGAGAAAAGAGGAATTACTAAAATCCTTTCTGCCCCCACACCTTTCAAAATAGAAGCGGAGGAACAGTCATATTGGATGGACAAGGCTAACGACTCCCACATTCTGATGAAAGATCCCAGTGTCTTGCCCTAACACTCAATAGACTCGAGATAGCAGTCACTGTATGCTCTGCCTTCTGAACTGCTATGTCATAGCAAAAAGAAAAGTGATTTCAGAGGTGCTATTGCCAACCTTGTGGCTTCCTGTTAAGAAAACTACCTTAATAAACAAAGCTTCTAAAAGGAGGGTCCCTGTTATTCTTACTGTACCATCTGTCAAGGGTTGTAATTGAGAGATCTCTCTCCTGGGGCAAAAATGGAAATGGATGGGGAGCTGTGTTGAGAATAAAGAGGCCTAGAGGGACAGTGGTGGAGCAGAGGACAGCACAGAATTGGTGGCTTGCCCTCCAGTCATACTAGGGAAGGTGGGACTCAGGAGAGGGGCACTACAGGGATGAAATGCTGAGGAGGGGGTGGAGGTGTGTGTAGTACAGTCTGGGCTGAAAGAAGGGTACAAAGATGGGAAGGAAGCATGTATTCCCTTGCATTGTCAAAGGCCTGGGACAACTCCTTGGTCACTCCACCTTAGTTGTAACTCTCTCCACTTTTTTCAGTTGTAATATCCCTAAACTAGAAACAAAAAGAAATCAAGATCTAACTTTGCAAAGAATTGGCTCCATGGGGTGGGAGAAGATGGCAGTTCCTTCCTTTAAATGGATTGGTTGATGTCCTGGTACCTATTTCTGGATCTAAAGATCCTAGATCTTAAACTATAAGGAGTCTTAGAAGTCACCAAGCCCCACTCCCTCATTTTACAGAGAGGGAAACTGAGGCACAGGAAAGTTAAAGTCACTTTCCCCAGATCACACAGAGTTGGAGTTCCAATAGGTACCTGGGATTCTAGTTCAGCCCTTCCCTCTTGTAGGCAGAATAGAAGAGCTAACTCTCAAAGATTCAGGGCAATTGGGATGAGGTTGGTAAGGGTTTTCCAAGCCTAACCAAAGAGTTTGTATTTGATGTTAGAAGTAATAGAGGGAGAGACAGCTAGGTAACGCAGTGGATAAAGCATGGGCCCTGAAATTAGAAGGACCTGAGTTCAAGTTCTGCCTCAGGCTCTTACTAACTGTGTGATCCTGGGCAAGTCACTTAAACTCGATGCCACAAAAAAAAAAAAATAAAAGGAACAGATAGCCACTGGCTTTTATCCAGGGATGATGTCAGATTAAGGCTTTAGATATCTCCATATGGCAGTTTAGTGGTGGCTGGATTGTGGAGAGAAGAGACCAGAGGAGGGAAGATGAATTAGATGGCCAGTCCAATAGGTAAGCAGTGATGAGGGCCTAATGTGTGAGGATGGTGGCCATGTGAGTGAAATTATGTCAAGCACATCAATCCTGGGCCTTCTATTGACCTTGTGGCCCAGCATGGAGATCATGAAGGGAGGAAATAATGGTAGGTGGCAGAGCCAACCCAACTGGTAGCCACGCTGTGCAGAAATCTGGGGAGTTAAAACTGCTTCTTTGCCCCAGGCACTACCTTTAACGGGCCAGACTGGACAAGAGCCAACCTTAGCTAGAGAGTGTTTAGAAGCATTGTGTTTTGTAAACAGTAAGTACTTAATAAAAGCTTATCCATTCTCTGAAGGATGGTCTAGATTCTTCCTGAGTTCCCTCCAGCCTTAAACCCATGAATCTTAATACTGGGGCCAAATTGCCAGAAGCCTGAGGCTACTCAGCCTGAGGTGCCCAGCTGCCAGCAGAGGTCCAATCTACACTGGAGCATGCAGGCTGTCTCAGGTGGGCAGCCCTCCCTTGTTCCCCAAGCACTTCTTCTGACTCTTCCTGATTCTGCACCCAACCTGCTGGGAGACATTTATCAAAAAGGTTTACAAAAGCACCTTACTTACATTATCTCATTTGATCCCCCGCTACAACTCTGGGAAGTAGATGCTGTTATTACATCCATTTTACAGATAAAGAATTGAATTACAGGCTCATAGGACTCCCAGCAGCATCTGCTCCAACCTGCCCCTTTCCACAATGGGGTTCACAAGGGGTCATCCAACCTGTTATGGAAGAGGCCATCCCAAGGGGACAATAGCCCAACTCTGCCCAGGCAGCCATTCTAGTTCTCAATGGTCTGGTCATTGAGAATTCTTTCCTGATATTGCATCTAAACCTTACTCTTTGTTGTTGCTAGTTCTTGTTTATTAGATTGGGAAACTTAGGGGAAAGAAGCTATGTGATTTTCCCCAGGTCACAGACAAGTAACAGAGGCAAGCTTTGAGCCTAGGTCCTCTGGCTACTTCAACACTCTCATCACTATATACATGCTGCTTCCTGCTGCTCATTCCTAGGTTAGAATTGAGTAATGTCCTGTAACTTTCAACAACACCTTGGCTTCTTCGTTTAATAAAGAAAATGGACAAGGAATTCACTTCATTAACTCATCCATTCCTGGAGGATTTATTAAGTGGCTAATATGTGCCAAGCATTGTACAGAATGTTGGGATACAAGACAAGGATAAGTCATTGTTTGACTTCAAAGAGCTTGGATTCTGTGGAAGGGATGGGGGTGGGATCAATGTCCACATTGATACTTAATGAGCCTGTGACACATGCCCAGATCACATGTGGGAGATGTCAGGTCTCCTGTCTCATGGAAGCAGATTCCCAACATCTCTCCTGTGGATGTCTCCATCATGGGTGGTCTGAACAGAGGGCAAAACTCTGTTACACTAGTAAATACAAAATATGTGCAGATCAAAATGGAGTGGAAGAAAGTGCTAACAACTGGTGGAACGAGGAAAAGCTTCTGTAGGGGTGACACAAACCATTTTTGAAGGGAGCGATTCTAAAAGGGAAGGGGGTAGGAGGGAGATTTCAGGCACATAAAGTGCCCACATATGAGTTTCAGGTCAGAGTCAGAGCTGGAATTGGAGTCAAAATTAGGGTTAGGGTTAGAGAAAGATGGAAGTTTCCAGAAGACCTGGCTGGCTGGAATAGGGTCCATGAAGGAGACCAAGGTGTTTAAGGTATGGCAAGGTAGACCAGATCCAGGTTATGAAGAGATTTAGCATTTGCATTTGATCCAAGAAACAACGTGGAGCCACCACAGCTTCTTGAGTGAGGACGTGCTTCAGTCTGACTTGGGCTTTAAGAATATCACTTTATCAGCTGGTCAGATAGGTGGAAGGTGGGAGGGAGATAAGACTAGAGAACAAGGGTGAAGTGAGAGCCCATGAGGGGCTGCCTGTGAATAGGGATAGAGTTGAAGATCCTAGATTTAGAGCAGGAAGGCTTCTCACAGGTCATCTATTTCCCCTCTCCATTTTAGAGGAGGGTGCTGACGCTTAGACGTTAAGAGACTGCTCAATATCACCCAAATGATCTTGGCAGAATTAAGATTTTTATAAGACTTGGGGACTGATAGTAGAGGAAAGGGGGTAGTTGGGAGAGGAAGAAGGAAGAGTTGAGGATGTCCCCAAGAGGCCCAGACCTCACTGAAAAGTCCCGATCTACTAAGTGTCGAAAGTCCAGGCCATGCTTGGGTGTCCAGGACCTTTCAGCATTCATGGTGTGGACAAGCCACATCAATCAAGTTCTCTGGAAACATATGACTACTCTACAACCTGGCCATGCTCTTGGTCCAGTTTGACTTTGGGGGCATATGGTCACCAATAGGGAATGGAAGAGCCCTCCATGAATGGACCATGGGCTTGCTGAAGTTCTGGTCATTAATAAAATAAATTATGCTGGAGACCTGGAGTAGCCTCCATGTTCACTAGCCTTTGGCTCTCTGAGTCCAGAAAGTCTTGCCTGGGCAGGATCAAAGCTGAGTGGGTGTCTATTGGTTTTTCTCAGAGAGTTAATGAATAATAACTCATTTGTGTGATAACTTAGCTTGAGAACATCAAACAAGCCTGATGCCAAATGGGCTAACCAGAATCAGAGTATGGAGGGGAGTTGCCCCTGGACTGGGTGTCAAGTGGCTTACCTATCATGATCTGTGTGACCCTGGGCAAGTCACTGCCCTTTCTGGGCTTCCTCTAAGATCCCTTCTAGGGGGTAGGTGAGGTGGGGGAGGAGGAAAGGGAGAGAAAGAACAAAGTAAAAAGCACACAGCAGAGAACAAAAGAAAACTTACAGGGAAGCAAAGATGGAAAGTGCTGAACACAGTGTGCAGTATTTATTGTATAGGCTTTCTTGAAGTGAAAATTTATTGCTGTATACTTTGAATACTCTCTTATGTTCTGCTGTGCACATGGCATGATTTTTCCTTTTTCTTATTTTGTATTTAAATTTAAATATTTAAGTTTACAGCCTGTTTCTTTTTTCTTTCTCTTTATGTATTTGAGCTTTTGTATTTATGTTTAATGATTGAAAAAAAAAGATCCTCTTCTAGGGCTATGGTTAGGTTCTGGTGACAGGGAATGTTCTGGGGTTATGGCTGCACCACAGTTTTGATCTGATGGCTCGCTCCCATAGCAGAAACTGGCCCTTCCAATCACAACCAATAGTTTTCCCTTAAATCAGTCATGACCTCTCCCCTTGGCTACTGCATTAGCCTCCTCACTGACCTCCCTGCCTCCAGTCTCACCCCTTTCCAATCCCTCTTCCATGTGACTGCCAAATTAATAACTAATTTCCTAAAATAAAGTTCCATCACGTCGCATTTCTGCTCAAAAAGGTCTAGGTTCAAGCAACAAGGAATTCCCTAGCTTCTAGCCCTTTCTTGCCGGCTTTCTCTCTCCAACACCTTCCCCCTCTGTAAACATGACAGAACAGGCCATCTCCTTCTCCAAAGACTTCCTGGCTGGTGGCATCGCTGCTATCTCCAAGACTGCAGTGGCCCCCCACTGAGAGAGTTAAGCTAGTATAGCAGATGCAGCATGTCAGTAAAAAAATTGCTGCCGATTAGCAGTACAAAGGCAGCCCGAATTCCAAATGAACAAGAAGTGCTTTCCTTCTGGCAGGGTAACTTAGCAAATATCATCAGACATTTCCCCACCCAACCCTTAACTTTGCCTTTAAAGCTAAAGCAGTTGTTGGGGGTAGAAGTGGACAAGCACACACAATTCAGGAGGTGTTTTGCTGGCAATCTTGCCTCTGGCGGTGTAGCTGGAGCCACTTCTCTCTGAGTTGTCTACCCCTTGGATTTTTCGAGAATGCATTTGGCAGCTAGTGTGGGGAAATCTGGTACTGAGAGAGAATTCAAGGCCTGGGAGACTGCCTTGTGAAAATCACTAAGTTGATGGAATTCAGGACTTGTCTCAAGGTTTCAATGTCTCATGCAGGGTATCGTTATCCATAGAGAAGCTCACTTCGGAATTTACAATGCATTGAAAGGTATGCTCCCAGATCAGAAGAGCACCCATGGATGATTGTGCAAGCAGTGATTGTTGAAGCAGGTGTGGTCTCCTATCCCTTTGATACAGTAAGACTTAGAATGACTATGCAGTTTGGGTGCAAAGGAGATGATATTTACACTGGGACAACTGACTGCTGGAAGGAGACTGCTGCTAAATATGAAGGTGGCAAAGCTTTCTTCAAGAGTGCCTGGTCCAATGTTCTCAGAGGCATGGGCAGAGCTTTCGTGCTTGTCCTATATGATGAATTAAAGAAAGTCATCTAAGTACATCCTAACTAAAAAAAGGAACCAGTGAATACAGATCTTGTAGACTACTTAACCATACGTAGCATTTTGGACCATTAACCTTCAAGAAATTCCTGGTGTCTTTTTCTCCAGGTGGATCATGTTTGTCAGGGAGCCAGGAAGAGCTCTTAGAAAAAGGGGCTCATTTGTTTTGTTTCATTGACACAGTGAATGATGATTCAGTATACTGGTTCTATTGGTTTTGGGGAAAATAGCAGTTACTGTGGGCCCAAGGACGCAGATCAACTTAGACCATCTAGTTTAAATGCTCTTTTGATGACCAAAAATTTGTGTTCAAATAGTTTAAACAATCATGACCCTCCCGATATGGATTTAAGCCCTATATACATGATCTTGCCCAGCTGACTATGTGGCAGTTACCTGTGACAGTCATTCTGCTGTCAAACAAGAAATACACAGAAGACTCTAAAAAATAAAGGTCCCTATCCCCTCCAGGATAAAAGCCAGACTCTTCCTTTAGCATTTCAAGCTTTTGTATTCTGACTCCAAGCTATTTTCAGACTGAATACACATAATCCCCTACATATAAACTGTTTTTTAGCCAAATTGGCATTTGGCTAGGCACTGAGTGTACAAAACCAAAAAGATAGTCCCTCCCTTAGGCCTGTACTGTCATTGGGAAGACAAAATATATAGGGGAGTGATTGCCAGGAGGATAGGAGAGTCACAGGACAATCTATAGGCAACATATGCCCTTTGCAGGAGTAGTAGCATGGATTTGATTACCGTACTAGGAACAAAAGGTGGAAAGTGGAAGAATGCTTGTGGAGGCATGGCAGCAAGATGGCCAGAGAACATAGTGGGCTGGAGGGCCCATCAGTGGGATGAAATGTAGTGTGGTGGACTTAGTAGGGGTTCTGGGACCCAAAGGACCCAGATTAGGGACTAGAAAGCCTGCTGGTTTTCAGAGAAGGGTAGAGCATGGGGTCATGGCAAGGACATGGTGGGAGAGGCTTAGAATAATCCTGTTGAGTGGATGGATTAAAATGATGATGATGATGGACTGGATCTATGATTGCATTGGCATGGGAAGCCTCTAACCCCCAGGGAAAAAGAAAGAGGGAAATCAGCAGACTTTGAGTGAGTGGGGGCCCACTTTAATTATGGCCAGAATTTCTGCTTTACAGAATGAGTTTTCCTGTGACCTTTGAACCTGGATACAGTCAGGGCAGTGGAGGATACAGAGCAGGGTATGACCCCTTGAATTCAGGGACAAAGTTAGGATATGTCACTCTTTGATAATAAGAAACACTAATAAAACTAAGAGGATACTAGTCAGTCAGTACATGAATATCTATTAAACACCTACTATGTGCTCTAGTAAATATAAACACATCACCCTCTAATAATAAGACGCTAATAATTATCATCACAAGAACATATCACCCTTTGATAACAACAGGACACGCGTTAAAGGATATGGGGGCAGTGTGGGAAATAGAGAGGACACCAGGAGAGGGCCAGACTCTCATGAGTTCATTGCCAAGAACTTGGGTCAGATGGCTTGCTTTGACTTCTTGGGTAATCATTTTGGAAATGGTTGGGAAAACAAAGCCTATTAATCAGTGATCTGGATGGGAGAAGGGTCAGAAATATGAGGTAGAAACACTCTGCCCTCCCCCCACCTTGTTAAGGCGTGTGTCATTCATTGATTCAGTTATCACATGCAGGTTTCAGGGTGACATGATCGTGGCAGCAGTCAGCCAGTTCAGCCTGGATTCTGGGGTATGAAAGAACGTAGAGGGGAGCAGCCATCTGCCTTTGCCTCCCAGCCTGGCAGAATGATCAGATTCTCTCTCCTCCTGATCCTCTTGGCCCTGGTGTCCAGCTGCTGGAGTTCTTCAGTCTATGTTCCTCATCTCCTCTTGTTCCCCAGCTGCAATGACTCTCGAGTCCTGTCCATGGCAGGCTTGGCTCTACAAGGCATCAATGAAGACCGGAAGGAAGGTTATGTGTTCAGCCTCAATCGTGTGGCTGATGTCCACGAATATTATCAGGTAAATAACACTGTTCTTTGGTGGTGGCAGTGGTGGGGACATCCTCATACACTCTGTGTTCCAGTCACACTGACTCGCCTCTCTTCCCTGAATCAGCCATGCATCTCCCACCTCTATGATTTTGCACAGGCTGCCTCACCTGCCTGCCATGAACTCCCTCCTCAGCACAGCCTCTTGAAATTCTTAGCTTTCTTCAAGGCTCAGTTCAGCTGTCACTTTCAGCACATAGAAAGCCTTTAAGGATCCCTGAACTGATTAGTCCTGGCTCCTTTTGCTGTTGTCGGTGGTTCAGACTTGGGATTTCACTGGTGTGAGAGATTCTCTGGGTAGAAACCTCCTTTCATGCATACAGATCAGCAAATTCTAGTCTTAGGAAGTCTGAGATTTGAGGTAACGCCCAGGATCACATAGCCAAAGATAAGACTCGATCCCAGGGCCATTCAGGTCATTAGTTGTCACTCCTATCCCTACACCAAGCTGCTTTGGAGCTGATGCCCATTTGTTGGCTTCCATGTTGCGTCTCAAGTAGAAGGTAAGTTTCCTAAGGGCAGAGTGTGTCACTCCTGCAATGATAATTTGCAGCACGTAGTTTGATATCATGCACATAGTAGGCTTTTTAACTGAATTGGACTGTCTGGGCCTCATTGCTCCCAGAGGGGAAAACGAAGAGCAGTGAGCAGAAACTTCAAGGCAGATTTCAGCTGGCTGTGAGCAGTGATCCAGAGGTGGAAGAAGATGCTGAGGAGGCAGGACGTCCCTTTCACTGGAAGGGCTCCAGAAAGGACTGAAAGGGCAATGGTTGGGATGTCCCAGAGGGCGTCCTTGTTCAGGTACACAGTAGAGTCAATGGCAGCTCTGAAGTGTCACACTCCTCTGGGGCAGGGTCTGGCCCTAGCTGGGGTGCTTCAACACTGCTACAGACACTCTGGGAAGTGGATTCCAGGTATTGAACCCTCCTGAAGAGAGATGGGAGAAGACTTTAAGTGAGTTCACTTAGCTATCCAATGACCAGCATCAAATTAGCTTCGAAATTTTTGTAGCCCAGTGTAAAGGGGGAGGGGGGTAAGTTTTGTTTTGCCCTGTCAATTCATCTGCAAGCATTCCTTCATCACTTTCAATGTGCCAGACACTGGAAATACAAAGATAAAATTGAAACAGTGCCTGTCCTTAAGGAACTTACATTCCAGTGGAAGAAAACACCACATACATACAAAACATAGAGACAGAATGACTACAAGGTAATGGGTTGGGGAGAGTTAGAGACTGGTGGGAAGGAACTGCAGAAGTGGAGGGGGGAAATCAAGAAGCCTTGGTATATAAGATGTTGTTTGAGCTGAGTTTTGAAGAAAACCAGTTAACCTAAGAGATGAATATAGAATCACCAATTATTTGATAACATGCTTCCCAAACAATATTGATGTTTTGAAGGTAAAGGGTTGACCTTTCCCCTCTTGCTCCATTTACCCTCCTCTCCCCTTTTCTCCTCCTCCCCTGTCATACCCAGTCAAGCTAGAAAAGTGTCAAGGACAGGGCTGGTATAGACCCTATGTCTACCTGGGGGCCAGCATAAGGAATAAATGAATATGAACCAAGTTGTATTAGGTGCATATTATGTGCCAGGCACTATGGAGCTTATGTTCTGGGAATGAATTGGGTGATGCTCCTTCCCAGCTTGGCCCTAGGGTGATGGATATTTGGTCAGGTGACTACAGCTCTCAAAGATCATCTACTAAGATATATAGAGTGGTTAGAACTATGCCAGTGGAGGGGGGATGCCTGAAGATCAAATCAGGAATGCTTGAGGGAGATGGAGAATTATTCTGGGTCTGACCTCAGTGTCCACCTGCTCCAACTTAGACCTGTCCAGGCAGCCCTTCTGCAGTGTCCCGCACAAGTGATTTTCTGCCTGAAGAATACAAAGCAGGGAGGATGGCAGCAGAGAACAGATCCAGAGAGAGGGAGAAATGCCTACCAAGAAAACCCAGTCTGCTCCTGGGAAGCTCTAATCATGAAGTTTTTTCTGACACCAAGTCAAATGGAACTTTCCTCAACCTGGACCCATTGCTCTCAGTTCTGCCCTCTGAGGCCAAGCAGAATAAGTCAAATCCCTTTTTGTGTGACAGATCTTCAGATACTTGGAGACTCTTATCATCATCATTCTGAGTCTTTTGTTGGCTAGGATAAACATCCCCAGTTCCATTACTCAGAGGATATTGATATCTGACCTGCATAGGTTCTGATGAAAAATTGAGACTTTATGTGACACCCCAGGGAGTGCATATACCTGAATCCAGCATAAAGGAAGGGAGAGCTACACTTTGGTTATGAGGTGAAAATAAATCTGCAATTCAGTGGGATTCCTTTGTAATTCTGATGCTGGAGGCTAAAGCCCAGCCATGTATCATTGGGGTCTGGTAAGGACATAGAGTATCTTTCACTGCTTCTGCTTTCATGGTCTATGGAAGCTCACCATTGCAGATGGCTGGATGGTCTGCTTTTTGCAAATTCCTTACTGTTCATTCAACAAATATTTATTAAGCACCAACTGTGTGCAAAGAACCACATTTGATACAGATTAGAAACAAAAAGGCACAGTCCCTGCCCTCATGGGGTTTCCAATCTAAGGTAGTTGGAAGAGGAAAATTATATGTACTCAAAGAAACAGAATACAAAGCAAAGAATAATGGGAGCAATAAAGGATCTAGAGGATCCTACTGGTACCTAAGGAGAGAGAGAGAGAGAGAGTACTCTCTTTTAGGAACAGGAATCATGCAAGTTTCATGGAAGATGTGGAACTTGAGTTAGGTTGTAAAACAAAATATAAGCTCCTTGAGGGCAGAGACTGCTGTGCCCTCAGCACCTAATACAGTGTCTGGTCTATAGTGAGGGCTTGCTAATTGACTGACTGACTAAGCCGAGTATTGAAAGAAGAGGATTAAGAAACATAAGGGTAAGGAGAGAGTGCCAGGCAGAGGGAAGGGCTATGTGAAAGCAGGAGATGTCATGTCCAGTTTGGGAAACAGGGAGGTGTCCCCAGCACCGATGTTGCTAGGATTTAGATTTCGCTTAAGGTTTGCAAACCTTATGTAAATTATCTCATTTACATATCATACAATTATGATGGCAATGATGATATAGTATTTTAATATTTGCATTTTGCTTTACATATTTTAATCTCATTTGAAAACCATGGAGGACATGAGAAAAAAATAGTGTGAGATGGGTCTGAAAAGGCACGTAAACCACTCTACCATACCTCCTTGACTTAATCAGGGAGGCTTAATCCCACTTGGGTGGGAAACCTTTATTCTTGGAAAATGGTGATCAACACCAGTATTATCTCCTTACTGAATGTGACTGGAGGAAACCATTTCTTAGCTGCTCCACTGAAGGAACCCTCTAGATCCTCCCTCTTCCTTCCCAGTCCCTATCTCAGATCCTGGCACATTACCTGCCTGGGGCAGGTCATGCTAAATTATCTTTTATTTGCCATCTCCTCTGTACAGACAGGTTCAGGCTCCATGTACTATTTGACCCTTGATGTATTAGAGACAGACTGCCACGTGCTCAGTAAGAAAAGATGGAAGGATTGTGCCACCAGGAGCCTACATACAGCAGTAAGTGTTTATACTCAATGTATTTGGGGGAGGGGTCCAAAGAGAAATGATTCTCTGAATATTTTTAAAGCCATATGCTCTAGCCCATGAAGTGAGTGAGCTCTGCTAGCTGTGTGACCTTAGATAAAGCAATTTCTTTCTCTGGTTCTCAGTTTTCTCATCTCTAGACTGACAGTTGGTAGGAAGGTAGATTGAATGGGCTCTGCAAATATGGGAGTGTTTCAATTCGTATTTCCCTTTTCACTTAGATGCATGGCAATGGAAATCCCATTGTTCCACAGTATATTCAATCCTCATTCCATATTACTGAGAAATACTCCATACTGATTTCTTTTTGGTGTGGAGAAAATCTTCTTATGGTCCTTGCTTTTTCATTATATTCCCCAGTATCATGAGTGAAGCCTCTTGGGATAAAATTGGGGAATGAGGCATGGTTCCATCTTGTTTTCTCTTCTGCTATAACAAGAGTGTGTTTGACCCTAGGTTTATGGCCAGTGCAAAGCCATATTTTATGCTAACTTGCCAAAAAGAATTCTATACCTGCCTGCCTACAACTGCACTGTTCGTCCAGGTAAGGTCCTTTTTGGTGGATTGGTCTGTTGTATTTGATTTCAAGTTTTATTTTTTACATTACAAATCATTTCCTGAAAAATCAAAACAAATTCCTCCTTTCCGATGCACACTATGCTCCAGCTTCCATTTAGCTGCCTAACTGATCTTCCTAAAGCATAGAATTGACCATGTGACTCCTCTATTCAACAAACTCCAGTGATTTCCTTTTGCTTGCTGGATCAAACCTAAAATTCTGTTTGACTTTGAAAGCCCTTCATTACCTGAAACCTTCCTACCTTTCCTGTCTTCTCACACCTCTCTGTGACACTGGCCTCCCTACTGCTCCTGCTACAGGATACTTCCAACTTCATGCCCGGCTCTCCCTCTCCTTCCTCCTCTCTGGCTCCCACCTTCCTTGATTTGGGTTTCACCTTCAGCAAGAAAACTTTTCTGAGGTCCTGCTGGATCTCAGTGCCTCCCCCGAGATTATCTCCTATTCATTCTGTATGTGTTTTATTTGCATGTTCTCTCCCTTATTAGAAGGTGAGAACCTTGAGATGAAGGACAGTACTCTTCCTTTGTGTTCCCAAGGCTTATCACAGTGCCTGGCACATAGTAGGCACTTAATAAACACATGTTGACTTGATTTGAAGCTGGGCACTTGTCTAACTCAAGGGAGGTGCCTCAGTCTGGCTGATCAAGGTTCCAGATTCCCCCCTGCTACACTTTAAGTAACTTCCTGTGACTGACAAATCTGGAATATTCTCACTGTTGTGGCTCCTCACCTCTGCACAAAGAGGAAAGAAGGATGTTTTGTCGTCTGCTCTCTGAGGCCCACAGTTGTGCTTATCTACTGAATAATTGTATCAAAGAAAACCCAAACGGCATCAAGGCTTGATGAAGGAAGGAGTGCTCATGTGGGACCACAGTCCCAATAATCTGCATAGGTAGAGTGCTGTGCTTGTAGACCCCTCATGGCTAAGGAGAATTCGCTTTGCTCTTAGGAGCAAAGGGTGGAGTCTTCTCCAGGGAATATTTCCAGTTCCTTCAACTATTCATGTTGTGACATACAGCTCCATGCCTTTACCATGATATCTGTCCTCTTCTGAATGCACTTCCCACTAATTGACCTCCTTCCTGAAATGTAGTGCTCAGAAATGTCCACAGTACTCCAGTTGAGGCGTGAGGAAGGTAGAGTGCGGAGGGACTGTGACTGCTCTCTTCCTGGAACCCAAGCCCTTCTCATGGGGTCACAGAGGGTATTTTCCATCTTTGTCTTGGTACTTCATATTGCTGACTATATCGAGCTCCCAGGCCATGAAATTCCTTAGATTCATGCCTTCCCACCCCCCTTGTACTTGTAATCAACTTGTAAAGCTGATTTTTAAAATCCAAATGTTAAACTTTTTATTCATATCCACTGAATTTCATCGTACTCAGTTCAGCCAAATGCTCTAGATTTTTAAGTTATTCTTGGATTCTGACTGCCATCCACTGAATTGGCCATCCCTCTAGGCTTTGGATCATCTGAAAAAATTGAATGAGCACTCCCTCTTTGCCTTTATCTACATGTCTTAACAAAAACTTATTTGTGTCTTTTTTGGATCCCTCAGTAGATTACGGGGCAACTACGTGGTGCAGTGGATAGAGCACCAGTGCAGGAGTCAGGAGGACCTGAGGTCAAATCTTACCTCAGACACTGGACACTCACTAGTTGTATGACCTTGGGCAAGTCACTTAATCCCAATTGCCTCATCCTGGGTCATCTCCAGTCATCCTGATGAATATCTGGTCACTGGATTCAGATGACTCTGGAGGAGAAGTGAGGCTGGTGACCCGCACAACCCTCCCTCACTCAAAACAAAATCAAGTGCAAGTCATGTCATTATTTTTCTGATGGCATGGTCTTCTTTGGCAATGAAGGACAAACACACACATAAGCTCCCTGAGGGCAAGGGTTGCCTTTGCATCCACTGTATCTGGGGAGCAAGATTGGGGGCCTTCAACTGCAAAGTTCTGTAGAATGTAGTTTTGCACATAGTAGGAACTTCACATATTTCTTGAATTGGAAAAAAGACATTAATGTGTTGAAAATTCCCTGCCTACATGATATGATACAATGTGATATGTGGCTCCATGATTTTGACATCACCAAGAAGCTTATCTTTTCCCTATTTGTTAAAAAAATCAGTTTCTAGAAGGAAGATAGTTAGAATGTGCCCCGATTGCCCCAGCCCCAGCCCCATTGACGACTCAGATCCTTGGGTTTTTAGAGCTGTTAGTGAATCTCTGGAAAAAATCAACAAGGAGGTTGCGGTGGGGAAGAAATTTTATCTCTTCCAAGTCACGCAAGCTTATTCCCAAGTAAGTGCCCTGTTTTTTTTATCTCTTACTCTTAAGGTTAGAGGGAAGAGAGAAGTCTCTGTCTTTGGGCCCAAGAGTTATTTCTTATCTCTGTAGTTTGTTTGTGTCATCTTGCTTTATGGATTGGATTAGCTTGTGGGGGTCTACTTGATTCAATTACCCCCTGCCCACTAGACTTTCTCTAACAGGACAGCAAAAGAGTTACACAACCACCCAATGGCAAAACCACCCCAAGGGACCTGGGGAGCTCATCTAGGCTTGACCTCCAGAAGGAGGAAGTCCACTTGGAGGGCTTCTAAGGGGTTTGTAAGCCTCCAACTCCATGAACACTCCATTCAGTCTGAAGCTCCCAGGAGGTGTTCCAGTGTGATGGAGCAGTGCTCCTTGAAGTGGGATCTTTTGAAGGGGTAACAGAGATCAGAGCTGTGGAGTACCAGGGAGGGCAGTGAGCTCTATCTCAGAGGACCATGTATAGGTCACAGACTGAGTAAATAGCAAAGCCGGGATTGGAACCCAGGTCTTCTGATGCTTTTCTGTCTATCACAATGCCTTTAGGTTCCACTGACATTCTATTTTCTCCCCTTCTGTGTCCTCCCCATCTTACTTGCTCTATTCATCTTCCCTTTCCCTTTCTCTCTTCCTCTTCCTCCCCCAGTGGGTATTTGGCCCTTCCTACTTTGTGGAATACTTAGTCACCGAAGCACCTTGCATCAGATCCCTGACTGACTCCAAAAAATGTTTGCAGCCACCTGCTGACTCCAAGGTAAGTTTCTTCCCAAGGATTCTAGAATGTTTCCCACGTGGAGTTTAATGAACAATTGTCTAGTCAAGAAAAAAATAACGCTCTCTAGGAATTTGCATTGTCTGCTGGGACGGCCTGCATGATCAAAGAGATAATGGAGTCTAGGCAACAAACTTTTATGAAGCATTTCCTGTGTGCCAGGCTCAATGCTCTGTGCTAGAAAGACAAATATAAGCAGAATGAAAGAGCCCCTCTACACTTACACTCTAATGGGGAAGACAACACATAAAAGTGTCAGGTGGGAGAGAAGGAAGGTTCAGGGCAAGGTAGAGAAAGTCAGGGAGGAGAGTGTGGGGCCTGCAAACTGCTGGAGTCACAGAGGGCGTGGGCACCCTCCCTGAGAAGAACCAACCAATCAAAGGATCTGAGGGGAGGTACGGTGAGCTTCCAGGGTGGAGAGGTTTGTGGGACCTCACAGACAAAGGCTGGAAGGAGCTTCAGGAGGGTAACTTGAAGAAAAATGAGCACCATCAATCCATCCAAGAGTGGTTGTGAAGCCCCTGGGGATGTGCTACCAAGACCAGACAAGAGCCATCCTTATGGCCCCTCTTTGTGGGCACGATCCTCTATAAAACTGACCTCTTTTTCCCCTTTTCCAGCCTGTAGGGATTTGCAAAGGTTCTCTGAGTAAAATAGATGAAATGAAGCATGTCTCTGGGACCTGTGAATTCTTCCAAAACCAGGTATTTTTCAGTCTGGGTGTTTGTGTCTTCCCCAAACAGTGAGAAGATGGCCATCTGCCCACCCCTGTACCCTTGCTCCTCATGCCCATCCTTCCCCCCTTTCCTTCTTTGCTTAAGCTGTCACGGAGCTTAAGACGAGACAGTTCTGACTGGGGGCCCCCAGATAGAACCCCTGCCACCTACCCAGGTGAACAGTGGATGCCCTGCCACTACTGTTCTCAGCAGAATGAACACTAGACTAGTCCTTTGTGCTAATCCTGGCCCTGCCATCTCTTCAGTGGGTGCCCTTTTTGGACAAGTCACTTGATCTCTCAGAGTCTCAGGGTCTCTTTATCACTTCCTGGTTGATAAAGATCTAAATCCCTGCTCACTCTCCCTTCCTGCTCAGCAGTACACAGTCTGAGCAAGGTCTATGTGCCTGTTAAATCACAGCTTCTATTTGCAGGGCACTTAACCTCTAACAGTCCTGTGATGAAGGGATAAGGAGCATGTGCGTCTGGAGGGCTTCAGAACTGGGATTTTTCCCATATAAGGAATTCTGAGGGAGGAAACTCCTTCCAACAAGATGAATCAGACCGTATTTCCCCTGACTGTCCAGGAGTGTCCTTCTCGTACTAATGGCTGAGGTCACTGAGAGGCTTAGAGACTTACCCAGGGACATGGAGCCAGTATGTGTCAGACCCAGATTATTCTAATGATGCACTTGGCTCTCTATCCATGACACCATGAATACCTTTAGGATATTGTTGCTTCCACTTTACAGATGAGGAAACAGATTAAGCTAGTGATTTGACCACGGTCACATAGCTAGAAAGTATGGCTATCTTGACTCCATGTTTAGCCCATTTGGCACTAACCACACCACTCAGTACCATGACAGGCCACTCATTTTTATAGCACTATATTATAGGTTTGCTAGACTCTTTACAAGGACTATCTCTTTTGCTTCTCTCAAGTACCTTAATTCCTCTTGTAGACTTCCTTTAAAAGAGAGCCGAGTAACTTAGTGGAGGGCAGTGAGTTCAGGGACATTCAGGAGCAACCTATTAGTGAAGTAACAGTGAGCTGTGTATGTTACTCTTTTTTAGACAACATCAGCCCCTGGGAGCCATCCCCCAGAACACCAGGTTCCACAGCAGCAGGCCTTCCCCTCCACTGCTGCACCCCTGGAAGAGAGGCCTAAAGGATCTGTCCAGTTTTTGTCTGACTTGGTTGATGAGCAAAATGAAGGTGACCAGGAAAAAGAACCCTTTATAGATTTCCCTGTGGATATGGACTTGACTACTGCACCCCTGGGAGAAGTCCTCCACCTCCCATCCCGCTTCAGGTTGCAGAAAGAGGAGATGCCAGTTGTCCTTCCTTTCCCAGAAAGGTCAGGATCAGATAACTGTCCAGGACCCGCTGAGAATTCTAATTCCCTGATTCTCCCACCATGAAAGTCTCTCTCTCTCTCTCTCACATATACACATACTCACACACACACACACTCACACACACACACTCTCTCACACACACACACACACACACAAACACACACCCCTCTTGGTGGACATCTGGTGCCATGGATTGGGGTGGAGAGACATAGGAGAAGGAGTGAGAGTATCTAGCATTCCACCTTTCTGTCCAGCTATAATAAAGCTTGTCCTTTTTTGCTTCTCCTTAATCTGAATTATTTTGCTAAACTTTCTGGTCATGATGGATTAACATTAAAAATACTTAATGAGTGTATCCACTAAGTGCAGAGCATTATAGTGGAGAATGGCATGTGGGATACAAAGAAATATAACACATGGTTCCTGACCTCATTGAGCTTAGGAGGAGGGCACTCAAATGCTACTTCTATGAACCAGTGGTGTTTCCAGTGGGGATTTTCCTTCCTGTGCGTCTTTGCACAACACACCCACATCTTTTCATCTTGTATTTCTCTAGTCAATGCCCTCCTATCAATAGTCATAGAGGGCTTCCATGCTTGCAGGCCTTCTTCCAAGGATCTCCACATTACCTGGGTACCATGTCGTGCCTTTTGGTTGATGCCCTTCCCTACTTCATCGAATCTTTTCTCCTAGTCATGCGTTGTGTTGACAAAGCTCTTTGTAATGCTTGCAACAGCTCCATGTTAGTGATGTGCTTCTGTCCATTTATAACTAACATAGATCTCTCCATTGTCCTTTGGTTGTGTGACAACTATAATTCTTTGGAGCAGAAGGTACAGCCATGCAGTGCTGTTGTCCAAAGGAAAGGGTTTTGTTTCAGGGAGAAACAACAGGGGTCATTAAATGAGTGGAAGAATTCCCAAATGAAATCTTTGCGGGAAAGGGAGGTACAGATAACAGCCAGTTCAGTCAATGAGCATTCATTAAGTCCTTACTGTGCACCCAGGCACTATGCCAAATATTTAGGGTACAAAAAAAGACAAAAGCATGGTCCCCACACTCAAGGAAGTGACAGTCAAATTGGGAAGGTGATGTGCCAACAAGTATGTTCAAATAAGCTACAAACAGGAGAAAAAGGAGATAATCAGCAGAGGGGAGAGCTAGAATTGATCAGGATTGTGAAATGTTTCCTTAGAAGGTGAGATTTTAGCTGAGGAAGAAAGAGAGAAAATAAGTGCTTAAAAAAAAAGAAAGAAAGACATGAAGTCAGAAGAAAGAGTATTGTGTGAGAGACCAAGGAGTTCAGCAAAGCTGGAGTGTAGCGTGTGGGTGTGTGTGGGGGAGACGCAAAGATAAGAAGACTGGAAAAGTAAGAAGGGAAAACGTTGGGAACGGCTTTCAAAGACAAACGAGGCATCTTGTACTTGATCATGGAAGTCATAGTTGACTGAGGAGATGAGACATATGAGTGTGAAAAGTTAACTACCCATATAAGAAATGAACAGCAAGGAGTTCAGGAGGTGCCTCAAAGCGGTAGCCAACTCTTCGAATCTGTGGATAGAATGGTCAGTGACAGTGTCTGGAGAGGAGATGGAGGAGACCCTGGATCAGCTTCTGAAGACCTGAGAGCAGAGGAGGAATCTGAGCTGGAATTCAAGGAAGACCCTGTGCAGTACAAGCAGTCACACAGTCAGGCATGAACTCAAATCCTAATCATACCCCATCTGAATCCTGTAAACAAGGGAAGAGGCCAAGAATCTACCGGCCAGTGATCTCTATGTTAATGACATAGGCACAAAACATAAAACATGATCCCAGCCATGATTATTTGACAATAGTTTGGTTAATATTGTAAAAAGTGCCACCCTTGACACTCCAGGGACAGTGAAAACAGTCGTGTCCCCAAGTTTAGTCTCCTATCACCAAACTGCCTGCTAGATGTTTCAAACTGGATGTTCCAGGGTCATCTCAAATTTGGCAAGTCTAAAACAGAACTCATGATCTTCCCCAAGCCCTCCTCCCCTCTTTCCACATTTTCCTGTTTCTGTCTAAAGCACCACAATCATTCCTGTCTCCCAAGTCCGTAACCTCAGCATTTCTTTGGATTCTCCACTTTTCTTTCAATCAGTGTCAAACTTGGTTGACTGTACCTTTTTTCTACTCATGTAACTACCCACTTTGTCCAGGCCCTTAATTGACTCTTGTCTTGACGACTGCATCAGCTTCCTGTGGTCTCCCATGTCAAGTCTCTTCTCATTCCAGTCCATCTTCTGGCTAGTGAATTCCTATGACCTCTAAGATCCAGACTCTGGTCCTCATAGGTAAGACACTGTCTTCCATCTCTATGCTGTTGTATCAGCTGCCCCCATGCCTAGAACACCCTCCCTTCTTCCCTCTGCCTCACAAAGTCTCTCTCTTGTGGAGATCCAACTCAAGACCATCTTCCACAGCCAGCCTTCTCTGATATCTAAAACTTCCAGTGAGTGCCTTCCTTCTCAAACTACAGTGTATTTAATGACATGATATACTTACATTTACTAACTTTATGTTTATGCTGCATGCATTTTAAATTCTTATTGACTCCTTCAATAACATATAACCTTCTGGTGAATAGGGATTGTTTCATTCTTTGGATTTGGATCCTTGGTGCCCAATATAATGTTATGGAACCCAGAAAGTCTTTCATTAATACCTGTTAATTGATGGATGATGAAGAGTATTTCGAGGTAATCATATTTAGGTAAATGTGGCTTGAACCCAGTTCTCCTTGATGCTGAGGGTGACTTTCTGTCTACTACTCCATATTTTTTCTCTAAAGCTTTTAATGTTGCTTCACACACATGCACTGCTTAGTGCTTCTTTGTGTATAATTCCAAATTGCTTTCCAGAATGTTTGAACCCATTCTCAGGTTCACTAACTATGTGTTACTGTTCCTGTTTCCCCACCTTTCCCCCAATCCCAACATTTATCATATTCTTTTTGGTTATGTGTTACCAATCTGGTAGGTGTAAGGCAGAACCTCAGAACTCTTTTAAGTTCCATTTCCCTATTACTAGCAATCTGGAGCATTTTTTCTTCAAGAAACTTGGGTTTCTTCTCTTAATAACTGACTGCCCATATCTTTAGATCAGTTATTATTTTGAGGCATGGCTCCTATTTCCTCACATATCTTAGAAATGAGACCTTGTTAGAGAAATCTGTTGTAGAAATTTTTTCCCCTACTTAATCAATTTCCTTTAAGTCTTAGCTTTATTCAATTTGGTTGTATAAAGACTATAATATTATGTAATAAAATAATGTGCATTATCTTCTGTAATCCCTTCTGTCTCTCATGATTTTTTTCTAACTAAAGGTTGAATAGGTAATTTCTTCCTTGTTTCTTTAATTTCTTCATGCCTTTTATATCTTGGTCATGTATCCATTTGGTATTTGGTATAAGGTATGAGATGTTGGTCTAAATATAATTTCTTCCAAACTAGTTTTTAATTTCCCCAGCAGTAATTTTTTTTTATCAAAGAGTGAGTCCTTATCTAAGTAGCTGGGGTCTTTGAACTTTTTAAACTCTAGGGAACTAGATTTGTTTCCCTGTCTGTACTGGTTAGTTAATCTGTTCCACTGATCGATCTATTTTTGTGGTTCAGTCATGTCCGACTCTTCACGTCCCCATTTGGGGTTTTCTTGGCAAACATACTGAAGTAGTTTGCTATTTCCTTCTCTAGTTCATTTTACAGATGAGGAACTGAAGCAAACAGGGTTAAGTGACTTGCCCAAGGTCACACAGCTCGTAAGTGTCTGAGGCTGGATTTGAACTCAGGAAGAGGAATCTTCCTGACTCCAGGCCTGGAGCTCTATCCACTGTACCACTTAGTTGTCTGGTTTATTTGTTTAACCAAGTTTCAAGTTATTTTGAGAATTACTGCTTTGTAGTATGGTTTAAGATCCAGCACTGTTAGGTACCTGTGTGCCACTTTTTCATTATTTCCCTTGGAATTCTTTACCATTTTGACCTCCCTATGAATTTTGTTATTTTTTTCTAGTTCTATAAAGCAATTTGTTGGTACTTTGATTAGCACGGTATTGAATAAGATAAGTAATTTATGTAACATTGACATTTTTATTGTATTGACTCATTTCACCCATGAGCAGTTAATATTTTCCCCATTGTTTAGGTCTGCATTTCTATAAACAGTGGTTTGCAGTTTTCTTGTGGGGTTCTTGGCAGGTAGATTTCCAAGTGTTTTATACCTTCAGCGGTCATTTTAAATGGAATTTCTCTCTTCTTGCTGGATTTTATTGGCATTATGTAAAAATGCTGATGTTTTGTGTAGGTTTATTTTCTATCCTGCAAGTTTACTGAAGCTATTTATTATTTCAATGAATTTTAGTTGCCTCTTTAGGGTTCTGTTACTTCAGCACAGTACCTGGGAAACAGGTGTGCCTCTACTTAGCCCCTCCCCCCCACTCCATGCCCAGTAGCATCCAAAGGCACTCTTCTTGCTACTTCCTTGGAAACAACAATGATTAGTTATGAGTCTCCCATAAAATATAAGGAAGATGGTTAAGCAAAGCATAAGGGATAGCTGACCATTGTGCCTTACTGCCAGGGTTAGCAGCAGGAGGAGGAGGTTGTATTTGTGTTCTCATCTTAAGCTTGTTCAAATAACTTTTCTCAGAGCAGTAAGAATTGTTTGGGCAGGAAACCTAGTTCTATATCATAAGACAGGTCATTGAACACACCCACATTAAATGCCTACTACTCAGCTTAGCATTGAAAGGCCTTCACCGTCTGACTCCAGTAACTTTCCAGGTTTAAGGAACATTCTAGCCAAAATTACCTCTTTGCTACTTCCCATTTCCTTTCTCTGGATCTTTGCAGAGGCTGCACCTCAGGCCTGGAATACCCTCTCCCTCACCTCTACTACTTGGAATCCTTAGCTTCTTTCAAGGTTTAGTTCGTGGGGGAGGGAACAGAGAAAGAGAACAAGCATTTATATGGTATCTACTATGTGCCAGACACTGTGGTAAGTCCTTTACACATAGCTCATTTGAGCACCACAACAATGCTAGGTAGGTCCTGTTATTATCCCCATTTTAGAGTTGAGGAAACTGAGGCAAACAGAGGTTAAGTAACGCCCAGGAATACACAGCTAGTAAGTGTCTAAGATTGAATTTGAACAGAGGTCTCTCCCTGAGTCCAGGTCCACCTCTCTGTGGTGCTCCCTATCCTTTGTATTTTCCTTGGCTTCAATGTGTGTGTGTGTGTGTGTGTGTGTGTGTGTGTGTGTAGCAGCACCAATCAAACCTGAGTCCTTTGAAAGTAAAGACTGGTCTTCATCTTGTCTTATTCCCAGCACATGGAAAGACCTCTATAACTGATGGCTGGATTGAATTGGATCAACCTTTGGGAGTGCTTCCCTCCTTCTCCCTCCAATTCCAGGATCCTCTCCTCAAGCTCTTACACTTCTCCCTATCACAGGGCATGACTGTTCAAGCTTTGATGAGATAAAGCAGCTTCTAAATGCCTCATTGAGAGGGTTGGGGATGTCTCCTGAATCCTGCATCTGTCCAAATCTCACACCATTGGATATTCATCAGGTTGATCTGGTCAACCTGCTCAATTCTTTATGCCAGTAACTCTCAAAGGCTGGCCACAGATCACTAGTGTGTCATGAAATTTGGGGTATTTTATTTAAGATAAAAATCTAAACAATTTCACTCAATATTTTACTTTTCCAGCATATGCAAAAAGTACAGTATTCATAAAAAAAACTTACCTCTTGCACATATGCACAAACATAAACATACATCAGACCTAGCAGTCACAAAGGCCTCCACAAACATAAAACACTGTTCATGTGGAAAGGTAGTAGTGCGTGTGTGAACTTCTGGGCATGGCAACTTCAATGATGCCATGAGCAGATAAAATCTGAGAAGCCTTGCTATGCACTTTACTCTAGTGTTTATCCTATAGGGGACCATGTTAGTGAGCAGATCCAGTCAGTTAATGACTTTTGTTTTATTTTGTTTTTTTTTTAAGATTTCCTCTCTACCTATCATTAGAAGTGTGTAAATTGAAGCCAAGGGATAATTTCACCCCAACACTGACAAAGAGTCTCGACTTACGCCTCCAAAATTAACTAATTATTTACAGGTTGTCCCCAATCTTAACCAAGGGTCAAGATGATATTCAAGATTATGTAATTGACGGGGCAGAGTCAAGATGGCAGAGTAGAAAGATGCATGTATACGAGCTCTGAACCCACAGCCCATAGATTTAATGTAAGAAGAGCTCCCCAGAAGTTCTGGATCACTGCAGGGGGTGCAGAAACACAGTGGAAGAGATTTCCAATCCAGAGAGCCCTGGAGACCCATCCCCAGGGTCCGTCGCGCCCCAGAAAGTGGACCCCAACCCAGTACTGCCCCGGCCACAGCCCCAGAGAAGCTGATCCGAGCAGGCTTCAGGGACGGAACCTCTGGCGGCCTGGAAGGTCCCTCCGCCCACAGGAGCTACAGGTCAGTGAGAGAGACAGCTGGGCCAGCCAAGAGGGGAGTGGGGTGTCTCCGTGGCTCGGGCCTCCTCAGGAGGAAGCGGTGGAGGCAGAGGCAGGGGCAGGAAGTGGCGGAGGCAGAGGCAGGGGTGGTGGCGGAGGCAGTGGAGGCGCGGCCGCGGCGGCCCGGGACGCCCCCAGCAGCAGGCAGGATCTTCATTACTGAAAGTCTCTGTATAAATCACCTGAAGGAGCTGAGCCTGGGAGATGGCCCTGCCCTGCCTGCTCCATTTCTGAAGGTCTCTGCATAAAGCCCCTGAGGGAACTGAGCCTGGGGGGTGGCCCTGCCCCCACCCCAGCACCAGAACTAAAGCTCACATTGAATAGCAGCAGTGCCTGCCGCGGGAAAGCCCATTTGAATCTCAGACTCCAAGCACTAGCTGGGTGGATCTAGGCGGGGGTGGACAGGAATCTCAGAAGTCAAGTAACTGGCTTGGAAAATGCCTACAAAAGGGAAGAAAAATAAGACTATAGAGAGTTTTTTTTGAACAGATGCAAATGATCCTGACATTCGGATCTGATGACGAGGACATATTCTTGCCATCAGGAAAAGACGTGGAGGGCAGGGCCTTGGTACCCCAGACATCCCAGGGGGATGTCTGGTGGGCTCAGGCCTTGGAAGAGCTCAAAAAGGATTTTGAAAAGCAAGTTAGACAGGTGGAGGAAAAACTGGGAAGAGAAATGAGAGAGATGCAAGAAAAGTATGAAAAACGGGTCAATACCTTGGTAAAGGAGACCCAAAAAAGTGCTGAAGAAAATAACACCTTGAAAAATAGGCTCACTCAATTGGCAAAAGAGGTTCAAAAATCCAATGAGGAGAAGAATGCTTTCAAAAGCAGAATTAGCCAAATGGAAAAAGAGGTTCAAAAGCTCACTGAAGAAAATAGTTCTCTCAAAATTAGAATGGAACAGATGGAGTCTAATGACTTTACGAGAAACCAAGAAATCACAAAACAAAACCAAAAGAATGAAAAAATGGAAGAGAATGTGAAATATCTCATTGGAAAAACAACTGACCTGGAAAATAGATCCAGGAGAGACAATTTAAAAATTATGGAACTACCTGAAAGTCATGATCAAAAAAAGAGCCTAGACATCATCTTCCATGAAATTATCGAGGAAAACTGCCCTGACATTCTACAACCAGAGGGCAAAATAAGTATTGAAAGAATCCATCGATCACCACCTGAAAGAGATCCAAAAAGAGAAAATCCTAGGAACATTGTGGCCAAATTCCAGAATTCCCAGCTCAAGGAGAAAATCTTGCAAGCAGCTAGAAAGAAACAATTCCAGTATTGTGGAAATAAAGTCAGGATAACTCAAGATCTAGCAGCTTCTACATTAAGGGATCGAAGGGCGTGGAATAGAATATTCCAGAAGTCAAAGGAACTAAAACAAAACTGAGTGTAATACTTCAGGGGAAAATATGGTCTTTCAATGAAACAGAGGACTTTCAATCATTCTTGATGAAAAGACCAGAGCTGAAAAGAAAATTTGACTTTCAAACACAAGAATGAGAAGCATGAAAAAGTAAACAACAAAGAGAAGTCATAAGGGACTTACCAGAAGTGAACTGTTTACATTCCTACATGGAAAGACAATATTTGTAACTCTTAAAACTTTTCAGTATCTGGGTAGTTGGTGGGACCACACATACACATGTACATGCATGCACACACACACACATACACACATGCACACACATACACACATGCACACACATACAGAGACAGAGAGCACAGAGTGAATTGAATAGGATGGGACCATATCTTAAAAGAAATTAAGGTAAATGGTGAGAGAGAAATGTAGTGGGAGGAAAGAGGGTGAAATGGAATGGGGTAATTATATGTCATTTAAGAGGCAAGTAGGAGACTTTTTAGTGGAGGAGAAAAGAGGAGAGCTGAGAAAAAAAAAACAAGAAGTTTACCCTCATCACATTTGACTAAAGGAAGGAATAAAATGCACACTCATTTTGGTATGAAAATCTATCTTACAGTATAGGAAAGTGGGGGAGAAGGAGATAAGCAAGTGGGGGATGATGGAAGGGAGGGCAATGGGAGGAGGGAGCAATTTGAAGTCAACACTCTTGGGGAGGGACAGGATCAAAAGATAGAAGAGAAACAATGAGGGGCAGGATAGGATGGAGGGTAATTCAGTTAGTCTTACACAACATGACTATCATGGAAGTCATTTGCAAAACTACACAGATATGGCCTATATTGAATTGCCTGCCTTCCCAAAGGTAATGGGTGGGGAGGGAGGGATGGGGAGAATTTGGAACTCAAAGTTTTAGGAACAACTGCTTAGTATTGTTGTTGCTGCTAGGAAAGAAGACATACAGTTAATGAGGAATAGAAAGTCTTTTGGCCCTACAGGAGAAAAGAGAAGATGGGGACAAGAGAAGGGAGGGATGATAGAAGAGAGGGCAGATTGGTGATAGGGAAAATTAGAATGCTCAGTGTATTTGGGTGGGGGGAGGGGATAAATGGGGAGAAAATTTGGAACCCAAAATTTTGTGAAAACGAATGTAAAAAGTTAAATAAAGAAATATTTTTAAAAAAAGATTATGTAATTGAAATAAACAAAAAGTGCCCCTTTTATAAGAATCCATTGCGTTTGTTTTAATATTAAGAGGTGGTCTCATAAATTCCACCTGACACCCCCACACTGACGAGTCTCCACTTTTGCCTCCAAAATAACTAATCATTTACTGACTCTCTCCTATCTTAACCAGAGTTCAAGGTGACATTCCAGATTGCATAACTGAAATGTACAAAATGCCCCTTTTAGTAGGAATACTGGATTTGTTTATATTCTAAGAGATTGTTCTATAAATTCTGCCCGACATCTCTTGCTAGTGTGGCCCTTCACAAGAGGAAGGTCTCCATGCTTTGACACAATGAGGACACTTGTGACACTGCTGCTCCTCTTGACCTTAGCAGAGCCTTCATTCTCATTGAGTCCTGCAGATTGTGAGGAAGCTGGGCCCAAGGCTGTGGAAATCCTGAACCTGATCAATGAAAGGCGAAGGGAAGGCTTCCAATTCCTGGTGATGCGGGTTGTCGATGCCCACACCGATGATCATAAGGAGGTGAGGAATGATCCTAAAGACAAAGCTGGGAACTGAACTCTTTTCAGTGATACACCCTGGAGTGTGGGGTGTGTGTGTGTGTCTGTGTATGTGTGTGTGTGTGTGTGTATGAAGAATGGCTCTGACCATTGAGACACACTGAGTCTTCCAATTCACTTACCTTAAAGATGGCAATTGCCTTTAGCTTAGTCAAGGGGCACAAAGACTGTACCTGTGGCCTCATTGATACAGGGGACTTTTGGATGAGGAAACTGAGTCACCGGGAGGGATCATGATGAAAAACAAAGAGTATCTTAGCAGTGCCGCTGCTCAAAGTGTCAGACCTAGTTGCCTCTCCCACTATCTGGGTTGAGGTCATTGCAGGTATGCATGTCTTTTTCTGTTGGCTCACCTTTCTTGGCCTTCCATGCAAGGGACTCATATCTCTCAAGCTAGAAAGCATCTCAGAAGCCTTTTCCCTCAACCCCTTCATTTTACATTACACATAAGGAAACTGAGGCCCAGAGAACTCTTTCCATATTTCTCTGAATTCTTCACAGTTATTTTTTTCCTAATGGTGCAGAAATATTCCATTATATTCATTATCCACAACTGTGTGCTTCCTGTGCCTTGCTACCACAAAAAGTACAGCTAGGAATTTTTGGTTAAATGTGGGGTCTTTCTTCTGTCTTTGACCTGTCTGTCTATGCTCTGATGGGATGGCTAGATCAAAGGGCAGGGACAATTTAGTAACTTTTCTGCCTTCAGATCATTGTTTGTTATCAATATTTGTTTAAATATTAGTCAACGTTTATTGCATGCCAGCATTTATACTAGTAAGATAGTTAATGTTTATGTAGTATTTTAAGGTTTGCTTTGTAGACGTTATTTCATTTGTGGCTCACAATGATTATCCCTATAGAGGTCTTGGTTTTGGTTAATGGTATGTTGATTCTGATTTTCCAGATGAGGAAATGGAGGCTCAGAGAAGTTAAATTGTTTGTCAGAATTAAATAGATAGTGAAGTGTCAAAATGTAGCTAAAGCCCAGGTCCTTCTCCCTCTAAATCTGGTTCTTTCCATGATATAAGGTGTTCTTAACCTGGGTCACAGTATCCTATCCCACCTCCATGGATCCACCTTGGAGTCTGTGAATGTGGGTGGGAGATAAACGACATGTTTATTTTCATTAACCTTCAGTTTCTTTTGTAATCCTAAGAATTTTATTTTGTATATTTGAGATTTCAATTTTAAGAAGGGATTCATTGATAAGAAGGGATTCATCAGGCTGTTAAAGATGCCCATGACTATATCATGCAGCTTTGAAGGAAAGGCCATAGCATCCAGAGGTTTGGGTAGAGGCCTGGGGATGGTCCAAGTTCAGGTCCAGACAGGCCCTACTTCAACCTGGGAAAGTGTGATGCAGCAATAAACCATTGACTCCCTCATTGGATCTTATGCAGTTCTGCCTTTATTTTGGAGGAGAATTTCTTAGCCTGCGGTTCTCAGAACCCCTGAACATTTTACGGGGTCTATGAACTTGGCAGGTGAGAAATGCTATCTTTATTCTCACTAACTTCTAACTGAAATGCAATCTTTTCTTTAATTGTGAGTGTGGGCACCAAGCATCATTCTGAAAAGGCTGCCATCAGGCTACCAAAGGGTCCATGACACAAACATGGCTGAGAAGCCTGTGGGAGAATCTTTTCTAAGCCTCTGGCACAAAGGAACACAAAGGAGTGAATCTGAGAAGGCATGTGGCTCCCAGGAGTAAGGAACTGGGCACCAGACATGAGTTTTCTCCCATCGTCACAAAGGGAGCCTCGGTTTCTTTAACAGTAAAATGACCTTAATTCTACTTTTATTACCTGTCTCCCAAAGTTATTTGTAGGTAGTGTCTCTGTAATCTTTAAGAGCTCTGTATAGCAAATTGTATGTAAATAGATTTGTAGTTTCATGGGCAATCAATTTTTTAATTGTACCATGTTATGGAAATGTTTATTTTTTTCCATAAATTAAAAAAGAAGTAACAATTTTTAAAGCTACATATGAATACCAGTGATTTTCCAGGAGACTATAAACCCTTTGAGGGAAGGGATTATTTAATTTGTCTGTAGATCCCCAGTGTCTTGAATAATACTTGGTATACAATAAGTGCTTAATAAGTGCTTGTTGATTGACTGTCTCCCCTAATAAAATGCAAGAGTTTCTTGATGACAGGGACCGTTTGATTTTTGTCTTTGTTTCTTCAGTACCTAGCACATCCTATGGCATACAGTATACAGTGGGTGCTTGATAAATGCTTATTGCTTGATTAATTGTCTCTTCTGATAGAATAGATAGGCTTCTTAGTGCTTTGTCTACTGCCTTGGATGTAGTAGGCACTTAATAAATTCTCGAGGGATTGGATCCAATTGAGTTTGTTAAAAAGTGCATTTTCTCACCTTTCCTCAGGAATCTGCAGTTGTCCATTATTTGGTCCTGGATGTGAAAGAATCAGATTGCTCTGTCCTCTCTAGGAAACCCGTGGAGGATTGCCAAGCGATAGAGGGCAAATGGCCCACTGAAATTGTAAGTAGACAAGATTGATATTTATCGTCCTCACTTCTTGAGGGCATCCAAACATTCCCTGGCAGTGTCTTTTGCCTAATACCATATGAGAACAACAGAGAAATATCATCTCTCTGGTCCTTCTTTGTGTCCCCAGGGATTGGATGGAAAGTCCTCCATTCAACATGGGGCAATCAGCTCCTAGACCTTCCACCTTCAGGTCCATGCCAGGCTCCTGGAAGGAAGAGGGAGAAGGAGGTGGTAGTCCCAGGTCCCTCCATTTCAGTTACAGCTGGATTCCACTGGCCTAAGAGCTTCTGAGGCTGCCCATCTTGCTCCAAGCACCCCATAATCCTTGTCTTAGTGCCAAGATTGCCCTCTGTCACTTGGGAAGTTCATCATGTAATGATCTCACCCCCAGATTCATAAGGGGGTGTCATGGTCCCCTTCTCAAGGCTGCATCCAAGGGTGACCTGGAGCCAGCTCCCAGCTTGGGAAAACCCATTGCTAAATATCCAGGGGAAGCACTGGCTCCTTGGAAACTGGCAAATACTACAAATCAGGTATTTATTTATTGATCATTTTGTTGATTTCTAGACTTTAAAAAGTGATAGAGAGGATGTTAATAATATTGGTCAAACTTACAAGTATGTTGGGAGTACAATTTTTTTCAAACCTAGTTGTTAAATATTTATCAGCACACCCCTCACTGTGTCCACTCATCAAGATAAGTTCATTACTTTAAATTTGAAATTTTATTTTCAGAAAGAAAATAAAGTTATGTTGAGGCTGAAAGTTGAACTTCCTTTTGAAAATGTTTGAGGCTGCAACTTTTATCTTCTAATTGGTTCCTTATAACTGATGATGTCCTGGTAAATGTTTAACAACCAGCTCTCTCCCAGCCACAAATATACACAGGACACACTCAGATTTGTTCGAGTTATTAACATTTTCTGCATCATTTTCGTAAGTCTAGATAATCAATGGAACAATAAATTAAGTCCTGATTTATAGGGATTTCTGAGGTATAACTACTCACACAGAACATTTAACAATCAGGTTCCAACATCCTGTTCAAGCTGGCTCCAGTATACCCCCTGTCCAGAGGCAGCAGGGTGTCTCAGTCAGGAAGGCAGCTAAACCTAGACACAGGAAGCCCTAAATTCAAATCCAGTCTTAGACACTTACTAGCTAAGTGACCTTGATTAACATCTGTTTGACTCAGTTTTCAGTGATAAAAATAATATTCGCTTCTCAGCATTGTTGTGAAGATCGAAGGAGATTACATTTGTAAAGTGCTTAGCTCAGCGCTATACACACAGTAGGGGTTAATAAATACATCCTTGCTCCCTACCTAATAGCCCTCAAGAAATCTTTCAGATTTGTAATAACCTTGGGGGATCTGTTTTGACCTCACAGGAAGTTTAGCTGTAATAATAGCTATCATATGTTTTATATATATTTTTATCTCATTTGATACTCACAAGAACCTGGGAGATATGGAACTGTATTTTCCTCATTTTATGATGGGAAAACTGAGGCTGATCTCAGAGTCACACAGCTAAGGAAGTTATGGAAGATAGCCTTAATGAGGATACTGTGACTTAAAATCTAACCAGTGAAGTGACCCTTTTCCAGGGTCACAGGGAGCAACCTATCTTTGCCCTTGATCCTGAAGAAGGCAGGACATCAAAGGAAACAAACAGCAACATTTTCCTTCTTCCAGGTCATTGGGAAATGCAAAGTGGTGGCCATCACCCACCCAAACACCTCTTGTGAGCCAGAGCGGACTGAGGTGATCGCGTTCAACTGTACAACAAGCTCCGGTACGTGCTGGGGGTTGCCTGGCATGCAGGGGGCAGATGGGATTCGATGTGATCTCAGGCTTCCCTCTTATCTCCATGCTCTGGATGGAGAGGGGAGGGGGGGAATAAACTGCTTCCATTTGCATTAAACACAAAAGGTTCCTCACTTTAAAGAAGAGGAAATGAGACCCACAGAGATTCCATGAATTAGTCAGACAGCCAGTGTAGATCACAGACAGGATTCGAACCCAGGCCTTTCTGTTTCCAAGCCCAGCGCTCTATCTACCATCCCACACTACTTCTCTGTTATAAGATCCCCTTTTCACTTTCTCCTCTGGTCAGGCACAACCAGGCTCATGGTGGCTCTCTTCCCATCACAAGCCCAGGAATAGCCATTACAACCAAACACATTTGTTGCATAATAGATATGAGTGCTGCTCTTTTTAAACTAAGGATGATTCTGAACTCACTTTAAAATTTCCTTGTGATTATCTGTAAATCGCAAAGGCAAGTTCACCCTGGAGATGATGACCCGATAGTATCAGAAGATCATGAAGAGGCCCTGTTTCTTTCTCAGGAGCTCCCACTTTCTATTTGAGATGGGCTTTGTGGGCACCACTCTGGCAGGGCTCAGTCCATTCTCACCAGTGGCTGTCACAGTCAGGAAATCTAACCATCCCTCCAACAGCCTCCTGCCTCCCAGAAGATAGTGGGGGAATGTGCTTTAGAAGACTCCCAATGGCCTTCTCCTTCATATCCCACTGTATTTGTCTTAACTCTTCAAATGTCTCTTCTGAAAGCATTGGGGTCTCTCTTTGAGACCTTTACCATTTTTTTTCATTCTTTCTTTGAAATCTAGTCATCAAAACTGGGAACACACTAATAAGGACCACCAATGAATCAATAAACATTTATTGACTGCTTCCTATGTTACAGGCAGTTGGGCACAAGGACAAAAGTGAAGGAGTACCTGTCCTTAGGGAGTTTACATGGGCAGCATCAGAAAAAGACCTCACTGAAGATGGGGTGCTTCAGCTGAGTCTTGAAGAACTTAGAGATCCTAAGGGTGGGAGGACATACCAGGCATGGGGAACAGTGAGTACAAAGGCATGGAGGTGGAGACTGAATGTCATGCAGAAGCAGCAGTAACAAGGTCAGTTTGGCTGGACCACTGAGGATAGGAAGTGTATGGTGTGGTTTTAGAAAATTGGGTCCAGGTTGTAAACAGCTTTGAATGCCAGAGGAATTTGTATTTGATCCCAGAGATAATAGAGAAGCACTAGAATTTATTGATGAGGGGAGTGACATAGTCAGCATATGCTTCAGGAAAATCACTTTGTTGACCAGGTGGAGTGGGGCATGGTGGGCAGAGAGAAGAGGAGAGACCGAAGGAGGCTGTAGTGATGAGCCAGAGAAGGTGAGGGACTAATGAAGAGACCAGCTCAATGGACAGCTCTGGGCCTTTGTCCAATGGGATCTTCTAATACAGTCCAAATTTGTGACTATTGGACTAAGAAAAGGGAGGTTGTGAGTGAGAATCACCAAGATGTGAGGGAATGAGAGAGAGAAGGAGAGAGGAAAAAGAGAGAGACAGGGAGAGAGAAAAAGAGAGAGAGAGAGAGAGAGAGAGAGAGAGAGAGAGAGAGAGAGAGAGAGAGAGAGAGAGAGAGAGAGAGAGAGACAGAGAGAGACAGAGGGAGACAGAGAGAGAGAGACAGAGAGACAGAGAGACAGAGAGAGAGAGAGACAGAGAGACAAAGACAGAGAGACAGAGAGAGAGGCAGAGTTTAGAGATGCTAGGTTCCAGGCTCAGGATCCCTGAAAAGTGGGTTCAGCAGTGGAAACAGCTCTGTGTGTTTACGTGGATTTTCAGAATGGAATCTAATGTCAAGAAATTTTGTTGTTCAGAGTAATCATCAGCAGAGGCCTTTGCAAAGAAAAAGGCGGGTAGAGTCCTTTGCAGATGTGGACAACCATTCTGATTGCCTTCACTGGGTCAGTCCAGGTTTCTGGGTTTCAGCATGGAAGGCGTCTGTGTCGCATTGGCTTCTTCACAGTTGTGTAAGACTGCTGTTTCTGACTCTGTTATCTGTGACTTCTCACCCCCAGTTACATGAGTGAGACCTTCCCTCTCACTTGGGTTTAGCTCTTGTGATAGAACCTGTAGGCACTCAGACCTGCAAGGAGTACATTTATACCATTCAGCAATCATTTATTAAATATTACTCTTGGTTCTATCTTTCCTGCTGGAGGCATTGCCTCCCCCCACTCCCCAAACCCCCAACTACTGACATTATCCTTACTGTCTTCTCTAATCTCAAAATTCAGGAAGCCTTGAGTTCAAATCTACCCTCAGACATTCACTAACTGTGTGACCCTGGGCAGGTCACTCAACCTCAATCTGCCTCAATTTTCTCCATTGTCAAATGGGTATAATAAGAGTATCTACCTTCCAGGGTGGTTGTGAGGCTCTTCTTCACTGGATCCAGTTTTACAGAGTATTTAACATAGTTCCTGGAACACAGTAGGCACTGAATAAAAGCTTCCCCCTTTTAATCTACTGGCTACTTTCCTGATGCCTACAAACTTGCCTGTGCCTACTTCATCTTTAGACCCTGACTTGATAAAACCATCCTGTGCCTCTGCTCCCCTTCTCCATCAAACTCCTTGGGAAAGCTGTCTATACTTATTGCCTTCTCCTCTCCTTCTCTTCTAAACCCCCTGCAATCTGGCTTCAGAGCTCACGATTCAGCTGAAGTTGATCTCTCCCAAGTTTCCCATGATCTCTTACTTGCCAAACCAATGACCTTTTCTCCATCCTCATTCTTCTTGACCTCTCTTTTCAAAAATCTTTTTAAAAATCGGTTATTTATTGTTTATTCAGTATTTAGGGTTAATATGACACTTGAGGAACTGGTTGCATTGTTGTACATATACAGATCTTTTTATATAATAGGGAAATTTATATCTATTGATATATATATATGTATATGCACACATATATGTATATAAATACATAAATATGCACAGATATAACATACATCCTCACATATATACACAAAATCACGTCCTCAGAAAAGGAGATCCATGGGGCCAGGCTGTAGAGTCCTAATGGAGGGGAGCACAGAGGTAACCAATGCACCAATAAAGAATTACTATTGTATATTGTCTTGTATCCAGGAGGGTTGTCTTCTGGACTTACAGGAACCTGTATCACCTATGTACAAGGCAGGCAGTTTATATACCTGTGGGGTGCTGGCTCCGCTTGACATCAAAAACTGAGACTATACAAGTCATATCCAGCATTATATGCGAACATCAAGAGGGTTTAACAAAAAGTAGTCACACTGTATTACTCCCCATTTCTAAGCTGACAAAGAAACTAGAGTGTGTTCACAGGTTTTACATTTCTGGTTCTCAATCACTAATCAGAGGAAGTATCTGACCTATTTGAAAAGCAGATCATACAGAACCCCTTAACCACTGTCATGTTCTCTTGATGGCAGTACATTAAAAGGTTTTAAAACTGCAGCTTCTTCTGGATTCCACGAAGTATCTGTGCTCTTCTTTAAATGGCTCTCCTCCAGATTCAGGTTTACCTTCACCACATCAGAAACATCATTCTGCCCCAAGATTCATGGGACTGAGGGAGATATCCTCATGAATGCCATATAGGCCCTTAATCATGGTGGAAATTGGATGCCCTTTCCTCAGATTTTTCATAGTACTTCCTTCCAGATCTGCCACAGACCAGCCAATGGCCCAGGAAGTGTAGCCCTTCAGCTATAAAACTTCTTAAGCACTTTCAACCACCTGTTTAGGAACATGTTTCCAATTCTTTGAATCAGCATCAGTTCCCAAAGGAAGATGAAGATTCTTTAGAGACACACCGGCAAGATTCACACCACTCCACCCAGGAACACTGGAGTCTTCATGTTCCTCAAGGACACATCCATGACAACTTGAAGAATGGATACTGTCTCTCCCCATTAGGTAATGGAAAGAGGCAGAATCCAGATGACACTTCCAATAACATGGCTTTTAGGAAAACCACTAAGCTTCCAGGTCACATATGTCAAAATATGCACTAGATTGGAAACAATAAGCAATGTGCAGTTAGGGCTTATTTAAGAGAATGATGAATTCAAAGATTCTCACATTACGTGGGACCAAATTAAGAAGCCTTTCTCCCTCTTGTTGACATGCCCCAGCCATAACAATGACCAGTTTTGAGTTTGCAGTCACACTGTAGTGTTTGCCAGAAATAATCTTTGGCATTTTGAGGAAAAGATTGCCATATTGGAGATCCATCATCTCTCCCTTTAGTTTGTCTTCTATTCCATCAACTAGGGCAAGTTCATCAGCTAAATTCTTTGTTAAGATACTAATGGCACATGGCATGCCAACTGCACCAACCACAACAACAGCGATCTTGCTCTGGGGAACCTGGTCTTCCTTTAGGACATTCACAATCAGTTGATCTTTGACAGTAGATGTCTTTTGGGGGGAATATCTGGGAGGATATCGAGGTTGTTGGTTAGGGTGCTAAAATTCTGAGTTTGGTGTGAGGTTGTTGCTTCCAGACTCGCTCCCTCTCTGCAGTCTTTGATACTTCCCTCTTGAATACTCTCTCCTCTAGATTTTCATGATACTGATCTCTCCTGGTTCTGTTCCTACCCCTCTGAGCATTCCTTCATGTCTTTCCACAATCTTCTTCCAAGTCATGCTTGCAAACTTTGGGTGTCCCCCAAGACTCTGTTTTAGCCCCTCTTTTTTCTCCCTCTATATTATCTAAGTTGGTAAAATCATTAGCTTTTACAAGTTTAATGATCACATTTATACAGATGATTCCCCAGATTTATAGATTCATCTCTCCTGAGGTGCCCATTTATGATCTCCCTTTTGGACCTCTCAAGTTGAATGCCCCATAGACGTCTCAGATGTAATATGTCCAAGACAGAATGTATTGCCTTGCCACCCCAAACCTTCCCCTCTTGGAAACTTTCTTACTGCTGATGAGAGCACTTGCTTGCCTTCAGGGTGTCAGGGCAGAGGCACATACATTTCACCATGGCTATCTTACCTAGTGGAGAATCTGAAAACGATATCTATTGTTTCCATATCATCTATATGGGTTTTTCCTACATACCCATCCCTCTCCTCCAACTGGAGAGCCACGCCCAATTACAAAACAATAAAGATCGAGAAAAAAAAGAAAAGCAGGTAAGTGAAATTAACACATATATCCATCTGTCTGCCACTATATCCTGTTCTCTGCCTCCATAACCCTGTCCCCACATCTGCAAAGAAGACAGGGAGGTGTTTCTCATACTTTTTTTTTCAGGACCAAACTTTGTTATTATGCACACATATATTGTACACATAATTGTTCTATAATTCCATTTCTATTTTGTGGTTATCCTTTCCATTTACATGGTTGGACTTCATCTTATTTTCAGTTTCTTCTGCACTGATAAACCCTGAGCCTGTGATTATCGACTTCTCTGAGTATCCAGAACAATATAAGGAGCAGGCTGAGAAAGCCCTCAAGCAATACCAGGAGGGTGATGCTAGCGCCTCCTCTTTGCAGGTGGTCAAAGTCGAGAGAGCTCAGAAAGTGGTGAGAAACTTTTGAATAAAGATTCAGTTTTGAGAGGGTCTAAGGGACAAGGTGCAGGATCACTAGATGTAATATCCTCTATATGGGTGTGGATTGCTAGAAGAATACATATGACACAAAGCTGGGAGAAAAATCTAAAATTTAACAGTCAGAATCCCAAAAGATCGTTGCAGAATAGAAATATGGGGGCAGATATAATAAGATGAAATTTAATAGAGTTACATGTGAGAGACTTGGATTTAAAAAAATCAACTTCAAAAGTACAAGATGATGGCAGGAAGCAGGGAAAGATCAAAGCTAAAAATTCTATCGAACAGACACGGGATCCTAGTGGACCAGAAACTCAATGTGCGTCACCAGTGTTACATAGGAGCCCCCACCCCCATTAAAGTAATTTTAGGATGCATTCAGAGAGTGTCCAGGAAAAGATAGTGATACTGATCTCTCTGTCCTCTGACCTGGTCACGTCTGGAGCTCCGGTTTTAGCTCTGGATCCCACATCTTAGGAAGCTGGAGCATGTCTGAGTGAGAATAAGGAAAGTGGGGACAAAGATGCATCCAAGGAGCTGGGGATGTTTAGTTTGGAGAAGAGAATACTCAGGGGATATATGAGAACTGTTTCGAAGAATCTGAACAGCGGCCAGCAATGAAAGGGGATAGGAAAGAGGCCCAAGGTCCGCAATGGCTTCTGAATCATTTAAATGTCTAAAAGTGGGATGGTCTCTCCCTCACTCAAAGGCTTCAGGTAGAGGCAGACGACCGCTTGTTGGAGATGCTGGAGAAGGGATTCTTGGTTAGAGATGGGATGGCTGAATGGCCCTAGAGGTACCAAACCAGCCCTGGGTGATCTCTCCGTGTCTCTAAATTGCGGCCATTTGCGGCCATTCATTCAGTCAAGAAGCATTTATTTATCTGTAGGGCGAGGGGTAGGCAGTTCAACATGAAGGAACTCCCTTATTGGCCAATATTTAATGCACAAAAATAAGGAAGAGGAGGGAGATCTGGCAAGGGAAGAGGGTGTGTTCGTAATTTATGGGTACTGGATATAGAACTGAAGACCTTTCCTGGAGCTCATGCGGTGTCTCTGTTTCAGAGGGGAGGAGAAAGAACCGGTTTGTACCTGGATTTTAGCATAAGGAACCACTCTACAGAAGTCCCGCCTCCGCCTCCACCCGTCTCCAGGCCCGGAGCCCCGCCTCCGTCCCCGCCTCCTCACTTTTTCTGGAGCTGTCCGGTAAGTGGATGAAGAGCCTTCATACCATAGGAGAAGGAGGACCTCCAGCTCTGCCCCTGCCTCTTCCTTCCCCCTTCCCAGTTATTCAGAAACAATTTGCTTTTCCGAATTGTTGCCCAATGATCTGCATGGGTGAGAGTACATTCTTTGGTTGTTTCTCTGTTTCTTCAATGGAAAGCAAAATATCTTGTTCATAGGGAGAGGGGCTGAACCTGGGATCTCACCGCAATAGGGAATCCTCAGGTGAGGAAGTTCCCTTCGCAGATGCAGGTCAGCCTTTTCTCTGCAGCTTATATTTCAAAAGAGCTGTCTAATGCCTTGGGAAGAAAAATGACTTGCCCACGGTCACACAGTCAGTATGTGTTAAGGGTGAAACTCGAACCCATGTCTGCCATGTTGCCTCTCATTTGCATATACTATGTACTTGTTGCATTGAGAGTGCACATGTGTATTTGCCTGTGTGTATGTGTATGCACAGGTAGTGTTTGTGTTCTTGTGAGAGTGCTGTAGGGGGGCATGTTTTTATGCATGTCTCTGGCCTTGTATGAGTGTGTGTGTGTGTGTGTGTGTGTGTGTGTATGTATGAGAGAGAGAGAGAGAGAGAGAGAGAGAGAGAGAGAGAGAGAGAGAGAGAGAGAGAGAGAGAGAGAGAGAAACAGAGAGGAAGGAGAAGCAGAGAGGAGGGAGAGTTCTGTGTGTGCACCTGTGTTCTTGCACATCAATTAACCCATCATAAAGAATTTATTAATCACCCACTATGTGGCAGGCACTGTTCTGGGAGCTAAGGATACAGAAACAAAAATAGAACAGTCCCTGCCCTTCACTTCTTTTGGGGAGATATGTACATCTTAAAGTGCATAGATATGAACAAATGCGTGTATGTGAGTGTGTCTGTAATGCATGTGTGTCTTTAGGCGTGGAGCAAGGCAGTGTAGTGAATACAGAACCAGAAAGGGAGTCACAGCCACCTGAGTTTGAAGCCTACTTCAAACTCTCATAAGCTGTATGACCCTGGGCAAGCCACTTAACCAATTTGCTTCAGTTTCCTTATCTATAAAATGGAGATGATAATAAGCACCCCCTACCTCCTGGGGTTGCTGTGTGCTTCAAATGAGATAATATATGTAGAATACTATGCAGAACTTAATATATGTATGTGTGTGTGTATATATATACACAATGTATGCACACACATATATAAAATAACATTACACACATATTATGCATATAATGTATCAAACATAGATCTACTGTTTATTCCTATCCGTTTGAGTTACATTATTTTGATATCATCATTCCTCAGTGCCATCAACCGAAATCTTGTGACTGCAGCTGACTGTGTTTCCTTGATCTGGGAAATTTCTGTTGGTTCACAGTGAGAACATCGTCACATCTTGTTTCTAGAGCACTCTGAACTCTCACAGTTCTGCCTCCCTCGGGGGCCAGGGGCCAGAAGAGGTTCAAGCAGGAGCAGAGAAGGCACAGATTCAGGACCACTTACCCCTTCCTGGTAACATGCAGCCTTGACAAGAGAGGCACCCATGAGAGCTCTGAAAGGTCACTGGCTCAGGGGTCAGGGGTAGGGTTCAAATCCCCTCTCCAAAGCTCAGTACCTGTTAGGATCCTGAGGGAAATTTCTTTTTGGGCCTCAGTTTCCTTGCCTGTAAAATGAGGCAATTGCAGTCACTTCCAGTTCCAGATCTAGAAGCCTATGATGATGGGTCCTTGAGGGCTATCATGGAGAAGAGGAAATGGACCCCTTCTCCCTGGCCTGAGAGAAGATTTATTCTGGGATAATTTCTGGGAGTTGTCCACAGGAGCAGACTCCTGAGGGCTGGATTGGCTCTTGTTGGGGTTTGGCAGGCAGAGTCTGGATGCCCTCTTGCCCAAGATGGTGCAGAGGCGATTTCTATTCTGGAGCAAGTTAGCCTGAATAACACTTGTGATCTCGGGCCACATCTGAAAGCCTCCAGGCAAGTCAAGAGGGTGAACCATAACTACTCTTTGGTCCCTGGCTCTCCTGAGCAGCTCTTGTGGAATATTATCTTTCCAGAGACAGTCAGGAAGCAGCACTCTGAGGGAACAAGTCCTATATAGTCCTAGCCATTGAAGTCTCAGACATTGAAGGAGCCTCTTTGGGAGCCTTCGTCCCTGGGCCACAACCAGCCAGAGGGAGCAGCCAAGTTTCCTATTGCCTCTTCACCCTGGCTGGTGGCCAACATGCTTCGGGTCTTCCATGTGGGAAAGCTGAGTCATGAGAGGGGTCATTGAGGCCTTTTGACTGCCCCAGTGGTCAGGCAGGCAGTAGATATTAATGAAGCACCTACTAAATACCAGGCACTGGGCAAAACACCAGAGACACAAAGAAAAGCAAAAGAAATCCCTGCTCTGGAAGAGCTGTCATTCTAATTGGAAGACACCATGAGGGTGAGAGTGGAGAGGAAGGGGCAACCTTCAGTGTACCTACGCTCACTGCCTAGTGGAACCCTGGGCTATTGTTGATTTCTCAGAGGAGCTGAGAGAGCCCTAACCACACTCATTCTTGCTCCCCTCATATTCCCATGCTGACCCTACCCTCACCCCAGGCTCCCCCAACTCCTGTCTGGCTGGACTCCCTGGGGCTGCCATGTGCTTTGACAACTTCTGGAAACAAGCATGGATAGTGCCCCTGTTGTGGACTAGCCATGGTGCTAAGCTAAATGTTTATTTCAAACACAGGAATAGAGCACATTCAAGGCTGCATTTTCCCCAGGCTCATGGCTGGCTCCCCTCAGCCTCCTATGGTTAGTATACTGGCCCTGAATTTGCTTCATTTTCTGTACATATATTATACACATGTGTTATCTCTCTCCCTGAAGGCAGGGCTTGTTTCATTTTGATCTTTGTATCTCCAATGTCTAACACAAAGTAAGCAATTCCTATGTTTGTTACATTGAACTGAGAGGAAAGAGATGGAAAGGAACTTCACCTGGATGGTCCCCTCCTTATTTTACAGATGAGGAAAAATGTTGACACACATTTAGAGCAGTGCCCAGTCCAATCACCCAGCAAGCTAAAGGCAGAGATAGGGATGAAACCCTGACCTCCTCTGTCTTCCATCCCCTGCCACCTCCCCACCTAGGCAGGTGTTCTTACCAATACCAAGGACCACCTATCTAGAGCAGGAAGAGGCCTTGGAAGTCACTAAATTGAATCCCTTCACTTTATAGGACACTGAGGGACAAAGGGGCAATGTCACTGAGGGTTTTGCAGCTAACATATCTCACTGTTAGTGAGATTATCTTGTGTTTCTAGGCTGTGATTATCTTCCCAGATCATGGGACGGAAGTTGGATTGCCATGTATATACCCACCTACACTTTCTTTTTTTAAAAATTATTTATTTTTAGTTTTCAACATTCATTTCCACAAGATTTTGAGTTCCAAATTGTCTCTCCATCTTTCTCCTCCCCCACCCCAAAACACTGTGAATTCTGATTAACCCTTCCCCCAATCTGCTATCACACCCCTCCCTTCCCTTATCCCCATCTTCTCTCTTTTCTTGTAGGGGGAGATAGATTTCTATACCCCGTTACTTGTATTTCTTATTTCCCAGTTGCATGCAAAAACAATTCTCAACATTCATTCCTTAAACTCTGAGTGCCAACTTCTCAACCTTCCTCCCTCCTCACCCATCCCCACTGAGAAGGCAAGAAATTCAATATAGCCTATGTATGTGTAGTTTTGCTAAAGAATTCCATAATAGTCATGTTGTGATAGACTAATTATATCTCCCTCCATCCTATTCTGCCTCCTATTTATTCTATTCTCTCTTTAGACCTTGTCCCTCCCCTACAGTGATTACTTATTATTACTCCCTCCTCCCATTTGCCCTCCCTTCTATCATCTCACATCTCACTTATCCCTATCTCCCCTACTTTCCTGTAGTATAAGATAGATTTTCACATCAAATTGAGTGTCCATGATATTCTCTCCTTAAGCCAAATGTGATGAGAGTAAGCTTCACTTCTTCCCTCTCACCTAGCCCCTTTTCCCCTCCACTGAAAAAGCTTTTTCTTGCCTTTTTATGAGAGATAATTTATACCATTCTGTTTCTCCCTTTCTCCTCCCAATGTATTCCTCTCTCACACCTTAATTTTATTTTGTCAATATCATCCCTTCCTATTGAACTCATCCTGTGGCCTCCCCACTGCGTATGTGTGTGTGTATGTGTGTGTGTGTGTATATATATATATATATATACATATATGTGTGTGTGTATGTATATGTATATATATGCGTATATATGTATATGTGTATGTGTGTATATATATATACATACATATATATTATATATATATTATATATATATATATATATATATATATATATATATATATATATAAATATGAAATCCCTCCAACTACCCAAATACTGAGAAAAGTTTCAAGAATTACAGATATATCTTTCCATGTAGGAATGTAAACAGTTCAACTTTAGTAAGTCCCTTATGATTTTTCTTTCCTGTTTACCTTTTGATGCTTCTTTTGATTCTTGTGTTTGAAAGTCAAATTTTCTATTCAGCTCTGGTCTTTTCATCAAGAATGCTTGAAAGTTCCCTATTTCATTGAATGACCAGTATTTCTCCTGAAGTATTATACTCAATTTTACTGGGTAGGCGATTCTTTGTTTTAATCCTAGTTCCTTTGATTTCTAGAATATCATATTCCAAGCCCTTCAATCCCTTAATATAGAAGTTGCTAGATCTTGTGTTATACTGATTGTGCTTCCACAATACTCAAAGTGTTTCTTTCTAATTGCCTGTAATATTTTCTCCTTCTCTTGGGAACTCTGGAATTTGGCTACAATATTCCTAGTAGTTTTCTTTTAGGATCTCTTTCAGGAAATGATTGGTGGATTCTTTCAATATTTATTTTACCCTCTGGTTCTAGAATATTAGGGCAGTTTTCCTTGATAATTTCATGAAAGATGATGTCCAGACTCTTTTTATGATCATGGCTTTCAGATATCCCCATAACTTTCAAATTGTCTCTCCTGGACCTATTTTCCAAGTCAGTTGTTTTTCTAATGATATATTTCACATTGTTTTCTACTTTTTCATTCTTTTGGTTTTGTTTTGTAATTTCTTGGTTTCTCATAAAATCATTGGCTTCCATCTGCTCCATTCTAATTTTTAAAGAACTATTTTCTTCAGTGAGCTTTTGAACCTCCTTTTTCATTTGGCTAATTCTGCTTTTTAAAGCATTCTTTTCCTCATTGGCTTTTTAGACCTCTTTTACCATGTAAGCTAGTCTATTCTTAAAGGTGTTATTTTCTTAAGCATTTTTTGGGGTCTTATTTAGCAAGCTGTTGACTAGCTTTTCATGATTTTCTTGCATCACTCTCATTTCTCTTCCCAATTTTTCCTCCACCTCTCTTACTTGATTTTCAAAATCCTTTTTGAGTTCTTCCATGGCCTGAGACCATTGTATATTTATTTTGGAGGTTTTGAATGCAGAAGTCTTGCCTTTTATGTCTTCCTCTTATGGTATGCGTTGTTCTTCCTCATCCCAAAGAATGGAAGAAAATACCTGTTCACCAAGAAAGTAACCTTCTATAGTTTTACTTTTTCCCCTTTTTTGCGTATTTTCCTAGCCTGTTACTTGACTTTTGAGCCCTTTGTCAAGAGGAAGATATACTCTGAGGACCTGTAAGTTCTCAGTTCCTCCAAGATGGCATAATCAAGGGAGAGGGGTTTACTCCTTTCCTGGCCTGTGCTGTGGTCTGGGAGCTACCAAAGTTTTTCTGCCCAGGATCAGCAAGTAGAATTCTCTCTCCAGACCTTCCACCAGTTACACCATGACAGCACTCTTCCTCACCCCAGGACCACCAGTCAGGGCTGAGACCCAGATCAACATCCTAATTCCCCCAAGATCTTTATGCTGAGGGTTCCAAAAATGGATACTGCTGCTGCTGTCACCTGGGGCCGGGACTAGGGGAGGACCCTCCCTTCTCACCCAGGTGAAAAAGCTTTCTCACTGACATTTGAAGCTGTCTTTGGTATTTGTGGGTTGAGGGATCTGGGAACTGCAGCTACTGCCAGGTATTCCACCCCTGAGGCCTGCTCAATTCCTGCTTCTGCTGGTGCTGCATGGCCAAGGGTGGCCTGGGTTCTGAGGGCTGTGCTCCACTCCATGCCCCATGTGACAGACCTTTTCTTTTGGCCTTCCAGGTTGCCTTGGGCTGGAAATCTCTTTCACTTTGTATTTTTGTGCCTTCTGCTGCTCTAGAATTTGTTTATAGTCATTTTTTACAGGTTATTTTATAAGCTGTGGGGGAAGAGCTAGAGTAGGTGCATCTTTCTACTTCACCTCCCCACCTACACTTTCACACCCTCACACACACATCCTCACACTCTCATAATACATTTACACATTCTCACATATAATCACACAGTCATATACACACTCTTATATTGACTTATTCTCTCCCTCATGCGCACATATAGTCTCACACATGCTCATGGATTCACAATACACACACTCATACACTCAAACACACTCAACCCCTACACACTCATCCATATATACTCATGTTCACTCTAGCAATATAATCACACATACTCTTACATTCACATTCTAACAGATAGTTGCATTCACATGCATACTCACACATATTTGCATCCATACACAATCTCCTGCCAGCAGACACCTACCCTGGACTCACCCCCAAAGTCATAGGTTTTTCTTTTGTTTGCAGGTCTTTGGATTTTGCCGGGCAAATTTAGTGTATAATGTGGAGAACTCTGACTTGAACAACCCAGATTACCTGACTGTAAACTGTGAAATTTTCAATGAGGAGGTATGTACCTTGCCTTAAATTGTCTTTGCCTGACTCTTGGGAATTGCCTTCATTCTTTTTTCATGTATAAGTTGGAATAGATGGCCCCATGAGGTCCTCTGAGTCTGTGAAATCCTTATTGAATTAAAAGGAATGGAATAGGTTTGAAATCACCATTCCTGTGTCCTTTGCTGCAGGACTCCAGAAATTTCAGCAGTGGAAGACATCATCATTGGCATCATGGCCATTTCAGTGGGCATAGGCACCATCATCCCAGAGGGCCACATCCACCACATGGACCTTTGGGTCATAGATGCCGAGAGCCTCCTTATCATCATCATTCACATGAGAACAGAGGGCCACCTCCCACCCACCCACCTTCTTTGGAAGAGAGAGAACCTAAAGCTAGACCACAAGGGGGACTCCTTGCTAGTCCTAAAAATTCTCCTGTCAGAGATGAACCAGATATCCCTCATTCTCAAGGAACCCATCCGCCATCTGACCACGATGATCACCATAGACATATTCACCATGAGTCATGTCCTTCTGGCCCCAGTACACATAAGCATGGTCCTCATGGTCACGGTCCTCATAGTCATGGTCCTCATAGTCATGGTCCTCATGGTCCTCATGGACGTGGACATCGTGGTCCTCATGGTTCTCATCGTCACGGTTTTCATCGTCATGGTCCTCATCGTCATGGTCCTCATAGTTGTGGTCCTCATGGTCCCGGTCCCCATCACCATGGTCCTCATAGCCATGGTAGACATGGGCCTCCTCCTGGGCACTTAGAAGAACAAAATATTCACAGACTTCCTCCACTGAAGAAGGGTGAAGTCCTTTCTTTGCCTGAAATCAGCATTCCCAGTCGAGGTCATTGTCCACACTCAGGAAACCGACACCCTCCAAAGCCAGAAATTCAGCCCTTTCCACAGACATCTTCAGAATTCTGTCCAGGGAACCTTAAGGATAAATTTCCACAACTTTTGCCATTTTTTAGAAAATAAAGATTTAAAGTGATCATCTGATTTTCACAATGGAAAAAAACATGAGTCATGTGCCAAAAGTGAGTCAGAAATAAAAGAGGATCAGTGTAAAATTTAATATTGTGATTTCCTTTTTTGATACTTCCAGTGATGGGAAGAGGAGGGAGGCTGGCCAAGAGTCAGCCTGGAAAGAGTCTTAGAATTGTTGGTGGAATGATTGACAGAAATATCACCTTTGACCATTTAATGAGTTATGTGATCTTGGGTAAATTATTTAGGATCATAGGACTACAGTAGGAACAGACCATGTGTCCAGTGGTCACATCTAACCACCTCATTTTATAACTGAGGAAGCTGTGATATATGAAAAGTTAGAGAGATAAAGTTTCTGGGTAATTAAATAATTTTATTAGTCATGCTAGCAAATAATTAATAAAAGGAGTTAGTGGCTCTTTCAAATGGTAAAAATCTCTCATAGAATCTACTCAATGCTTATATGCCCTTGGAAGAACAGGTTTTCCTGAGAGTGGCAACTCTAATTGGTTGACAATTAATGAGAATGAATATTATAATGAGAGATGAACCTGTTCTAATGAGTGTCTGAAGGATGTGACTTTGATCACTCTTATTCCCAGATCACACCCAGTCCTGAGCAATTTAGACGGAGGCTCAAGCTCTCATCAGACCTGGCTGAGTAGAACACAGGATGGAAATCCTTAGATTAAATTCTTTGTATGGTTGTGTTAGTTGGGTGAGGTAACAATTCCAAGAATCTGTCATAATCTGCCCAGACCTTCAGAGAACTAAGCTTTGACTCAGTTTTCAAATGAAGGGAAAAAATCCCAGATCTCCCCAATATTAACAGTTGGTCATTTAATAATAATTTCTCTCAAAGTAAAGACCTGGGGAAGGTTGTGACTTTCCCAAAGTTCCATATTTAAATGTCAGAGGAGGAATTTGAACCCAGGCCTTCTGACTTGGGACTCAATACTTTTTCCATCATTCCTACTCAGTTTAATCATCTGTAAAACAGATGGGTTGGATGAAGTCCCTTCCAAAGCTCCAAAGCCTGTGACCTTGATTAAGTATTTGAGGTTCCATTGCGAGCACTTTCCTAATCTCTGGACCTCTGCTCAGGTTTGATAATATCCAAGACTCATGGGATCACAGAATCCAGCCCAATCTCCTCATTTCCTGTGGCTCAGAGATTCAAATGTCCTGTCCCAGGTCTCACACAGGTAGGGAGTTAAGAGAGTTGGGATTCTACACTCTATCCTCTGAATATGAATTGATTGCACTTTTCTGGTCATTACTAACCCCAACCAGCCCAACCCAGGTGAATGGTAATGGGGAGCCAATGAAGGTTTTTGAACAAAGAAGTGACATTCTAAATACATATATTAGTTAGATGGATCTAATTGCAGTTGATTAGGTAGTTTGGAGAGCCAGAAACAAGGTGACAAGTTAAGGGAATTCCCCCACATTAAAGTGATGGCAACAAGAAGGAAAGAGGTCGTAGAAGCAAGAGAGATGGTGGAGAAGAAAGTCATAGTATTAAAGGATCATCAGTGTGGATAGTGAGGGACAGGGAGGAATCCAAGGTAGTTCAGGTTTTAAGCTGAAGCACCATGGAGTATGGTGGAACCATTTACAACAATACAGAAATCAAGAAGATGAATAGGTTCAGAGGTAAAGAGAATAAATCTTGTCTTAGATTAGCCAAGGGGGAGGTGACACTCAGACATTCAGGTGGAAAAGTACAACAGGGCAATGGACAAAGACATCACAGTGGTGTGGTGACTGAGACTTTCATAGAATCATGAATCTCAAAGTGGAAGGGGCTTTATTGATACTAGGATCATAGATCTGATAACAATATAATAATAATAGTTAACCTTAAATAATGCCTACTGTATGCTAGGCACTGTGCTAAATGTTTTACAAATAGCATCTCATTTGATCCTCAAAACAACCATGTGAGGTAGGTGTGGTTGTTATACCAATTTTACAGTCTAGGAAACTGAGGCAAACAGAGCTTAATTATAGCCTTGCCAGGGTTATACAGCTAATACGTGTCTGAGACTAGATTTGAATATTTGAGGCTGAATTTGAATTCAGATCTTCCTAAGGCAGCCAGATCATGCAGTGGATAGAGTGCCAGATGTGGAGTCAGGAAAACCTGAGCACAAATCTAGCCTCTATTTCCTTATCTGTAAAATGAGCTGGAGAAGGAAATGCCAAACCACTTTAGTGTCCTTGCCAGGAAGACCCCAAATGGGGACCCAAAGAGTTAAACATGACTGAACAAAAACACCATTTCCTGACTCCAGGCCCAACACTTGAGTTTGATGGTCTCTGGTCCAGCTCTAGGTCTAGGATTCTGTAATTCTAAATAACTTCATCTTTTCCTTATTTCATCATTTCCCTATCTGTAAAATCAACATCTTCATCCAGCTTTGGCCCTTGAATCTATGACCCATGATTTATTCAACACAAATACAGCGAATGAATTGGAGAGAGGAAAAGTAAGAGACAGGGAAACCATTACAATGGCCCAGGGTCTGAGCGGAGGGTAGTTGCTTTAGTCGTGTGGATAATTTGTTTCAGTCATGTATGACTCTTCATGACCCCATTTTGGATTTTCTTGGCAGAGATACTACTAGTGGTTTATGATTTCCTTCTTCAGTTCATTTTATAGATGAAGAAACCAAGGCAAACAGGGTGAAGTGATTTATCCAGGGTCACATGACTAGTGTTTATGAGGCTAAATTAGAATTTAGGAAGATGACTGAGTCTTCCTTACTCCAGGCCCAGCACTCTATCCAGTGTACCATCTAGTTGCCATGGAAAGAGTGACAAGATGGCTTCCTAGTCCTAGGTGTTTTCAAACATTCACAGGGGTCCTTGGTCTTTTCTGGCTTGGAGCTGCCATTTAGCTAATTAGCAGCATCCTCATCTTGGGAACTAATTTGACTGTGAACCAACCCAGGATGTTACTTCTGGATTGGGGCAGCCATAAAGGGTTCTGTTCTATTCTTTATCAATCCCCTGCCATGGACAAGGCAGCTGTGGCATTCTGGATAGAGAGAGATGACTTGAGCCAAGAAGACCTGGCTTCACTTCTTGCCTCTGACAACAGTTATACAACTATGAGGAGGTCACTTAACCTCCTAATGATCTATTCCAGGCAATTTCTTAAGAATGTAATGAGGATTATAGAGAAGGTGCCAATCCTTAAACTGTCTAAACCTATCAGAACCCAACAGTGCCACCCACATTGGTGGAGGGACTTTCCCTATGCCTGAGTCCCCTATACCAGTGAAAGGTTGGGGTCCTAAACTTACATACAAGGCCCAAGGGACAAAAGGCAGAAACAAAATAGCTCCTGCTCTCCAGGAGTTTACACTCTGTTGGGAGACTACAAGACAAATAAGGATATGGTAATTTGAGGAGGGAAAGAACCCTAATAACTAGAGGGATCCCATGATAAGAAATGGTATCTCAGATGAGCTTTGAAGATTAAGAGCTTGAAAGGTAACATTGAGGAAGGGATGAATTCCAGGTAGAAGGGATGACTTATCCCAGGTTGGAGCTGCAATGTAGGGTTCAGTGAAAAGTCAGTTTGAATGGAACAGGGAGTGTGAAGAATGCCATTAGAAACATGGGCTGGAAAGGTCAACAGGAGCCAATCTGTGGAGATGCTGCTGCACACCCAGGCTGCTCAGCTGGATGCTTGTCCTAGAGGCAACAGGAAGCCAACAAAGGGTACCTGAGTGAGGAATAATATGTGTTGTGTATTAGAAGGATGATTTTTGTTGAGAAAGGTGGGGGAAAGACACACAAAGAGACAGAGAGAGGAAAGAGAGATGAGAGAGAGAGAGAGAGAGAGAGAGAGAGAGAGAGAGAGAGAGAGAGAGAGAGAGAGAGAGAGAGAGAGAAAGTACAAACTTACTATGTTTGTAAACTAGATTTGTAAACTAAATTTTGAAAGGAAGAAAGTGAGTTCAGAGTAGGGTTGATGATGAAATAGGCAAGGAAGCAGGGTTGTAGTGACATGAGGTTATGAGGAGAGTGGAGAATGTATTTAGGAGAAGGCACAAGGAAAGACAGAAGGGCAGGAGCTTATGGTCAGAAGAATTTCAGTCTGTTGGATCATAGAAATGGAACAACTGTGGGTGATAATGAGATTAAGGGTAAGTCTTTCTAGTAATTGATGACTACTGAAAACTAAGAGATGTCCATTGATTAGAGAATGGCTGAACAGTTCTCATATATAAATGTAATGCAATATTATTACTCTGTTTAAAAATGACAAAAGGGAGGGTTTCAGAGAAATATGGCAATACTTGTATGAACTGATGATAAAAATGAAATGAGAATAAAGAGAACAATTTATACAACGATAAGATTACAAAGACAAAACTTTCAAAAACTTGAAAATTCTGATTCATGTAATGACCAGTCATGACTCATCATCATGGTTCTTTCTCAGAAAATTGATCGTCATTCAAGCTACCCACATCCTGGCACAGAAGTGATGTACCAAAAAAGTGGAATAAAGCATGTTTTTGGACATGGCTAATGTAGAAAGTCATCTTGATTGACTAGTTAGTCAGAAAATAAGCATTTATTATATATCCAATATACACCACATACTTTGCTAAGCACTGGGTAAAAAAGAAATTCAAAAAGTAGTCTCTGTCCTCAAGGATCTTAAAATTTAATAGGGGACATGATATGCAAACAACTAGTATAAACTATATATATATATATGTGTGTGTGTGTATGTATATATGTGTATATATGTATATATGTATGTATATGTATATATATTTATACATATGAAAAATTGAGGGTAATATCAGAGGGAAGATACTAAGATTAAAAAGAATTGAGAAAGGCTGCTTGCAGAAGGTGTACTTTAACTGACACTTGAGGGAATCCAGGGAAGAATGGAAACAGAGCTAAGGAGAGAGAGCATTACAGGTATTGGGAACAGCTAGTGAAAATGTCAAGATAAAGAATCTTGATCAAGGAACATGAAGAAACCTGTGTCACTGGATCACGGAGTACATAAGAAGACTGGCAAGGTAGGAAAGGACTAGGTTATGAAGGACTTCAAAAGCCAAACAAAGGATTTTATATTTATTCCCGGGAGTAATTGGGAGCCACTGGAATTTATTCACTAGGCAAGTGCTGTGGTTAGGTGTACATTTTAGGAAGTTCAGTTTGGTAGCTCTGACAAATAAAACTTTTTGAGATTAATTTTGAGTCTTTTTCTTTCGGGAGGCAGGAGCTGGGGATAAGGTAAGAGAGAAATCAAAAAGAAAGAGAGAAGGAATAAGGAAAGAATGACAGAAACTTAAAACATTGAAGGGAGGAGGGAAAGAAACATTGAAGAAAGAAAGGAAAGAAAAGAGACATCAAAGAAGGGAATAAAAGAAAAGGAAAAGAAAGAAGAAAATATTTGGATTCTTTTTGTTTGTTTTTGGGTTTTTTAATCTGGGTTTATCTAGGTCTGAGAGGGATAAATTGAGGTCCCCCACTATTATAGTTTTACTGTCTATTTCCTTATATAACTCATAAATTTTCCTTTAAGAATTTAGATATTATGCTATTTGGAACATATATGTTTGGTATTGATATTAATTCATTGTCTATGGTACCTTCTAGCAAAATGTAGTTTCCCTGTTTATCTTTCATAACTATACATCTATTCTGCTTTTATTTTGAGATCATGATCACTCTTCTGTCTTTTTTTTACTTTGGCTTAAGCATAATTAGATTCTTCCCTATCCCCTTATTTTAACTCTATTTATACCTTTCTGTCTGAAGTATTATTTTTTAAAAATAGTATATTGTTGAATTTTTGTTCTAAATCCTTCTACTATCTTCTTCCATTTTATAAAAGAGTTCATACCACTCACATTAATGGTAATGATTTTTTATTGTGTATTTCCTTCTATCCCATTCTCTTATACTTTTCCTTCTCTTTTTCCCTGCCCCCTCTTTCAGAGTCTATTTTGCAGACTCTAGACTCCCTTAATCTACTCTTCCTCTTAACTCACACATTTTCCCTTTATCCCTTTCCCTCTCATTTTCCTGTTCACTAAAATGTATTTCTGTATTTCTCTCTCTCTCTCTCTCTCTCTCTCTCTCTCTCTCTCTCTCTCTCTCTCTCTCTCTCTCTTTTCCATTCTTTCCTTCTTTAATCAATTCACATGTGAGGTTCAAGTGTCACTCTCCCTCCCACTGTTCCATCTTCTTTATGTATAAATTCTTCCTAGTATACCCATTTACATAAGATTATTCCTTTCATTTTCTCCCCTTCCTCCCTCTCCTCATACATTCCTCTTCCCCATCATTTCCATTCTCCTTTTGACATCATTCAAACATACCAGAATTACATCCAAGTCCTCTCTCTAATTAGAATCCTTTTGTGATCCCTGGTGATGACAAAGTTCTGAGGGGCTCCATGTATCATCTCCCCACATAAGAATGAAAACAATACCCTTTAGTTCTTAATGATTAGGTAAATGGAAGACTGTGTTGGTGATGAGAAGGTCATGTGATGCACAAGTCTTCAGCAGTACCACTGCTGTTGCTGTTTCCAACTCCATTCCTCCCTAGGACTCCCTACCAAGTCAGGTAATCTGAGCTTTCTCTAGCATTAAAGTCACCCAGAATGACAAGCTTGTCCTCTTTTGGCACATTGATGATAAAGGTCTCTAGGTCTTCATAAAATTTTTCTTTGACCTCATCAAGGTTTGTCATGGTGGGAGTAAAGGCACTGATGATGGTGGCAGGGCATTTTCCTGCAAGTAGCAGTCACATTTTCATGAGTCTATCATTCACTCCTTTTGGCCAGCATACCACCTTGTTGACTAGATTAGTTTTGATTGCAAAACCTATGCCAGCTTCATGGCACTACTGATCAGTGATAAGGACATTATCCTAGAGAGATTGGCTGAACACTTCCATAGTGCTTTCAACAGACCATCATCAATCAATGCTGAGGCCATTGACCATTTACCTCATTGACCATTTCCCTCCTTAGCTGAACTTCCAACTGAAGAAGAGGTTTTGAGGGCCATTAGACTCCTTTCATGTGGCAAAGCATCTGGTGCTCATACTATTCCAGCTGAGATTTACAAGGTAGGGGGACAATTGCTCATACAAAAGTTGACTGAATTTTTCCAGGTTATATGGCAAGAGGAGATTATCCTCCAGGAGTTCAAGGATGCCTCCGTTGTCCATCTCTATAAAGATAAAGGGAATAGATTATCCTATGACAATCACAGTGGGGAGGTCTTTCTCAGTCATTGCTGGCAAGATTCTTGTTAGAGTCCTCCTTAGTAGGCTGATCCTTCACCTAGGAGATGGTCATATATCTGAGAGCCAGTGTGGCTTCAGAAAGGACTGAGGAACAGTCGACATGGTCTTTGTTGCCCGACAACTCCAGGAAAAAACACCAGGAGCAGAACAGAGGTCTGTACACAATATTTGTAGATCTGATCAAGGCCTCTGACGCTGTCACTCATGAGGATTTATGGAAAATTGTGTCAAAATTTGGTTGCCCAGAGAAGTTCATCAGTATTGTATGTCAGTTTCATGAGGGAATGTTTGACCAGGCTCTGGATGATGCTCTTGTGCCTTCTCAGTCAACAGTGGAGAGAAATATGGCTGTGTGCTTGCTCCCATGCTTTTCAGCATAATATTTTCAGTCATGTTGTCAAATTCTTTCAATGAAGATGAACATGGTATCAAGGTCAACTACCATACTGATGGTAAGTTATTAAATTTGAAAATGCTACAAGGCAAGACCAAAGTGGAGGGAGTGCTGGTGCATGATTTCCTGTTTACAGATGATTGTGCACTCAGTGCAGCCTCTGAAGCTGAGATGCACAAAAGTATGGATCAATTCTATGCTGCCTGTGCTAATTTTGGCCTAATAATTAACATCAAGAAAACACAGGTGCTTGATGAGCCACCACCACACCATCCATATGTGGAACCATCCATTACAACAAATGGAGAAGTTTTGAATGCTGTGGATAAGTTCACTTACCTTGGTAGCGTGCTTTCCAGGGATGTACACATTGACAATGAGTTTGATGCACACATTGCCAGAGCTAACTCGGTGTTTGGGAGGCTCTGAAGAAAAGTTTGGGAGAGAAGAGGTATTAGACTGGCTATCAAACTGAAGATCTACAGAGCTGTTGTGCTGACCTCATTGCTATTTGCTTGTGAAACATGGACAGTCTACCAGCGCCATGCCAGGAAACTGAATCGCTTCCATTTGGACTGTCTTAGGAAGATTCTGAGGATCTGAGGTACCATGATAAGGTACCAGACACTGAAGTCCTTGCTCAAACTGCTAAGCATTCAAACTATTCTTCAGAGAGCACAACTCTGATGCATTGGCCATGTTGTTTGAATGCAAAACGTACACTTGCCAAAAAGACTCTTTAATGGAGAACTCGCAAGGGGTAGGCAATCACATGGTGGTCAGAAGAAACAATAAAAGAACACTCTCAAGGTCTCTCTCACAAACTTTGGATTTGATCGTGCTACATGGGAGATGCTGACTCAAGATTGCTGAGCATGGTGGACCCACATCAGAAAAGGTGCTGTGTTCGATGAGCAAAGAATTGAGACAGCACAAAGTAAACGTAGGATGTGCAAATTTGGAGTGTCCACCCCAAATATTCACAAGGACTATCTGTGCCCAGCCTGTGGTAGAGCATTCCTAGCTCATATTGGTCTGATCAGCCATAGTCAGACACAATGAAATTTCACTTTACAATGGTGATGTCATTTTGGTCCTCTTGGAGAACAAAGGACAACAACCTACCAATTCTCCACATCATCAAACTCTTCTGAGGCCCAGACCTGAAAGATAAGAAAAGAAAGCCAGGCTGAAAGTATGAAACCCAGGCAGGGGAAAATGCTATAGGTGAGCAGGCACTTTAGGTGTGGATGAGGAAGGGGACAGAGTCAGATCAACAGTCCCTGCAGGAGGGTTATGCCTTTCTGGGAGGCCATGCCTCCACCTCCTCCATCCTGCTGACCTTTATTTTCCTTGATGTTTGGTCCTCCCAAGCCAGTTAACCTTTATGGGGATGGGGGATGGGGAGGGGATAAGTTGGGAGGCCAGGTAGCACCTGGAACAGCCTGGAGACTTCACCTCTGCTTAGCAATTATCATAAATCATGCCAGCAGAGGTTGCCACCTTTGAGGCGGATCAAAGACATCCAAGTTGACTGGAAGTCAAGAGGTCTGAGTCTTGGTTCCTATTATGACACTAATCTTGGGCCTCTAGAAAAGAATGGAGTTTTAGGATCTATATAATTGTCCCAGGTCAGCCTCAGTTTTCCTTCCTGTGTGACCTTGGACAAATCACTTACTTTCTCTGTTGCCTCAGTTTCTTCTTTTGTAAGATGGAGGACATGATCTAGGTGATTCCCAAGGTCTCCTCCAGCTCTAACATGACATTTAGGGGACAGGGAGTGACTTCAAGCTCTCTTTTCATTCCCTTTCCCAGCAGTAGCCATCTGTTCATTAAAAGGGTTGTTTTCCACCACTGAAAGTACCAAGACTTCTTGGATGTCAAATGAGGGAAAAATGTGAATCCCTAACATTCATAGTACTTTAAGGCTTACAAGATTCAATATAATTCCCTTATTCGACCCTCACAATGGTGCTATGAAGTAGACACTGTTATTAGCACAGAGAGGCACTGGTGTCTAAGGCAGGATTCAAATGCAAGTACTGTGGACTCCAAGTTAAACACCCGAAGAAGGACAGTTTAAATCAGCAGTGGTCAAACGGGCCCGTGGAGGGGAGGGGAAGCTCTCCCAGCGTCAGCCTCAAGTCACCATGGAATCTCTTTCATGCTTCTGGGTGGTGTCTGCTGTCTCCTCCCCCAAACTAAAGGGGGCATTTATATTGTTTGTCCTAGATGCCAAAATGTCCGAAGATGTCCTTTCCCCCCTTCAGGGCCCGCAGTGTGGAGGGGGTAGCATCAGCCACAGCAGGATTGGATGTCTCTGTCTCCCTTGTGTCCCTTCTCCTCAGTGCTGCCTGAGGCATGGTCTGTTGGAAGATAATTCTCCAGGAGATTAGCTTATGGGCAGTTATGTGATGCCCTAGTGGCAAATGTGGCTGACCTGGGGCTAGTCACTGAGGAGGTCCCACCTCTGAGATGGCTTTTCTTTATTTCTTCCTAAGTCAGTGACCTCCTAGGTCACTGAACTAGAACATTCCCAAAGCTGCGAGCATGTGTTTCCAAGAGGTTTTCTGGGAACTGGCCTCAACTTAGTGGGGAGTTAGCAGAGCCTGGTCCCTGAGGCAGGACAACAACCTCTGTGTTGCAATGATTTCAACATAAGCTATTTGGCTAAACTGGGGTTGAGGGGTGGAGCTGGTAGGAGGTGGGTGTTCATGCTCTCTGAATACCACAAACTGTGTAGCACCACAAACCTAGCCATGCCATCTGAGCAGAGCAATGAGGCTACTGTTTTGTGGTGATTAAAAAACCCCAGAAAAGACCAGAAGAAGAGGGAGAGAAAGACACAGAGAGAGTGGGAGGAGAAAGAAAACGGGGGTGGAGAGGTTTTAGAGTCAGTCTTTGCCACCCTGGTGACAGTTCCCTTGGCAGCCAGAGAGGTGGTGAGCAGCTCGGAATGAAGCTAGCTGTGGTCCTCCTGCTTGCGGCCAGCCAGCTGAGCGTCCAGGTTGCGTCTTGGGGGAAGGATGTTACCTGTGAGGATGATGATGTCTTCCGAGCCGTGGATGCGGCGCTGACCAATTACAATAACCAGAAGTCATCTGGCCCCCAGTTTGTCCTGCACCGAATACTGACAGCCTCGCTGGTGGTGAGTGAGTGACCTTCGCGGCCACTTCCTGGGCTCTGTCCGCTGATTGTCCTGTGCTGGTAATGTTCTCCTGCGGCACCTCCATGCCCTCCTTCCTCAGTGCTCCTTCAATGTCCAACCCACCCGTGGCCTCCACACTCACTCTTCCTCTTTCTGTTGTGGGTACCACAATCCTTCTGAGCATCCAAGATTGGAGGCTGGAAGCTTCTCTCTCCCCCCCTCCACATGGGTGAGCTGTTGCTAAGTTGTTTTGATTTTGCCTATATAATTTCTTGAGTCCATCCCTTTCTTTCCATTCATATGACTACCAGCCTACTTTAGTTTCCCGTTATTTCTTAGATGGGTTGTTGTGAAAGGTACCTAATTGAAAGCTTTCTTTTTCTGACTTTCATTTTATTTCCTCTAGCCTGCTACCAAAATTCCCTTTTTTCCTTTAGAAATATTTTATTGTACTATTTTGCATTTCTAAAAGTAACAGTGACTGACGTTTAAATAATGGTTTATAATTTACAAAGTGATTTTCTTATATTTTATTTTTAGTTTTCAACATTCACTTCCACAAGATTTTTAGTTCTAAATTTTCTCCACCTTCCTTCCCTCCTCACTCCCCAAGATGATAAGCAATCTGATATAGCCTCTACATATATTATATATTCATATTAAATGTGTTTTCATATTAGTCATTTTGTAGACATCCCCTTGATTTCCAATTCTTTGTGACCACAAAAGAGCTGCTATATGTATTCTCTCTTGTGTGTGTGTGTGTATGTGTGTGTGTATCTCCTTTCACTTTTTTTTTTGAAAAATATTTTTGACTCATTATGGAATATGCTATCCACATCCAGAGAAAGAACTATGGAATCTGAATGCAGATTGAAACATACTATTTTCTCTTTTTTTTCCCCTCATGGTTTTTTCCCTTTTGTTCTGATTCTTATTCTACAACATGACTAAGGTGGAAATATATTTAACATGATTGTGCAGTTATAGCCCTATATCATTGCATGACATCTTGGGGAGGCAGGAGGGGAGGAAGGGGGAAACCGGGAACTCAAAATCCTATAAAAGTGAATGTTGAAAACGAAAAATAAATATATAATAAAGCAAAACAATAAAAAAAATCTCATTGGTTTTGTGCTAATACCTAATCCAGGAAGAGGCAAAACAGAGAAAGAAAACTATAGACCAATATCCCTAATGAAGATTGATGTAAAAATTTTAAAAATAAAATACCAGCTAAGAGATTATGGCAATCTATCACGAGGCTCATACTCTATGGTCAGGTGATATTGATACCAGGAATGTAGGGCTGGTTCAATATTAGGAAAACCACTAGTATAAGTGACTATATAAATAAAAGAAAACAACAGACATCTGATATGATTTTCTCAAGAGATACAGAAAAAAAACTTTTGTCAAAATACAATACTTGTTCCTATTAAAAGCACCATGCTTTTTAGCATAGGAATGAAGGGAGCTTTCCTTAAAATAATTAATAATACCTATCAAAAACCATCAGCAAGCATTATCTGAAATGGGGGTAAGCTAGAAGTCTCCCCAATACAAGGGTGAAGCAAGGATGCCTATTATCACCACTATTATTCAATATTCTACTAGAATGTTAGCCATGGCAATAAGAAAAGGAAATTAAAAAAAAATAGACTAGACAATATGGAAATAAAACTATCAAGCTTTGTAGATGATAAGATGGTATACTTAGAGAATCAACTAGAAATCTATTTGAAATGATTAACAATTTTAGCAAAGTTGCAGGATTTAAGATAAAACTATATAAATCATCAACATCTCTATATATTTCCAACAAAAATTTCCAGCAGCAAGAGATAGAAAGAGAAATTCCATTTACCAAATGCTTAGGTGTCGACCTGTCAAGATAAACTCAGGAACTCTAGACATACAATTATAAAACACTTTTCACACAAATAGTCAAATCTAGACAACTGGAAAAAAATATCAGTTGCTCAGGGATTGGCTGAGCCAATATAATAACAATGACCATTCAACTGAAATTAATGTGTGTATTCAGTGCCATAACTGTCAAACTACTGAAAATTATTTTATAGAGAAAGAAAAAAATAACAATATTCATCTGGAAAAATAAAAGGTCAAGAATGTCAAGGGAGTTAAGGAAAAAAATGCAAAGGAAGGTGGCCTGGCCACAGCAGATCTCAAACTGTATTACAAAGTGCCAATCATTTAAACTATCTGGTACCAGCTAGGAAACAGAGTGCTTGATCAGTGGAATATATTTGATATACTAAACACAGGAATAAATTACTAGTGTTTGATAAACCCAAAGACCCGAGCTGCTGGGATAAGAACTCACGATTTGACAAAGATACTGGGGAAACTAGAAAACCATGTGGCAGAAAACAGGTACAGACCAACATCTTATACTGTATACCAAGGTAAGTTCAAATTTGGTACATGATTTAGACATAAAGGGTGCTATCATAAGCAAGTTAGGACAGCAAGGAATAACTTGACTGTCAGATCTATAGAGAAGGAAAGAATTTATGACCAAAGAAGAGATAGAGAGCATTATGAAATGTAAAATGGATGCTTTTGACTATATTAAATTAAAAGGGTTTTACATGATCAAAACCAGTGCAACCATGATTAGAAGGAAAGCAGCAAGGTGGGAAACAATTTTTACATACAGTGTTTCTGATAAAGGCCTAATTTCTCAAATATATAGAGAACTGAGACAGATTTATAAAGATACAAGGCCCTCCCTAATTGCTAAATTGTCAAAGGATATGAATGGGCAGTTTTCAGAAGAAGAAATCAAAGCCATATATAGTCATATAAAGATAATGTTTAAAACCTCTGCTGATTAGAAAAATGCAAATTTAAAGCAACTCTGAGGTATCTATCAAATCGACTAAAACAACAGAAAAGGAGCATGACAAATGTTGGAGAGAATGTGGAAAATTTGGGACACTGATGCATTATTGGTGAAGTTGTCATTTTTCTTTACCTTTTCCACTTCCTTTTCCACTGATCCACTACTCCATTTCTTATCCAGCATCAGATTGTTTTCCTGATTATCAAATATAGACCAAAATCTGAAACAGCTAGGTTATTTTCCTTCACATTTTTTCATTGATTTTCTTGATATTCTTGATCTTTTGTACTTCCAGATGAATTCTGTTTTTTTTCTACTTCTACAAAATAATTCTTTGGTAGTTTGATTGGCATCGTACTCAATAAAGTAACTTGGGTAGAACTGTCATTTGTATTATATTGGCTCAGCTACTCATGAGCAATTAATACTTCTCCAGTTGTTTAGATTTGTCTTTATTTCTATGAAGTGTTTAATAGTTGTGTTCACATAATCTCTGGGTTTGTCTTGGTAGGTAGATATATTAACAATTGGGAATTTCAAATTTATTCTTTTTCTAGGTTTTTTTTTTAAATTGCACGCACAATTCATTGATCTGCTCTATCTCTTATTGATGTCTATATTTAGAGATATATTTTTTCAAGTACTTCTTTGACTTCATCTCACAAATTTTGGGATATTGTCTCATTGTTGTCATTCTCTTTAAAGAAATTATAAATTGTTTCTATGATTTATTTTTTGACCATTCTACAGCTTATTTAATCACCAAACACTTTTCTTGCAAAATGTAAGAAGGCTTGTTGTGAAAGATCCATGTTTCTCTATCGTAATAGGTACTTGCCATATTTTATAGAATGTCTAGATAAGAGCTAGAAGGAATATTAGAAGGCATCTATTTCAAACCCTCTTCCATGCGATGCATGATGAAACTGTGACCTAAAGAGGGGAGGCAACTTTCCCAAAGTCACACAGAGACAGAGCAAGATTTGAACCCAGTTCCTTTGACTCTGGGTCAATTCAATTAACAAAATGACAACACAACTGTTAAGGACCTCTTCTGTGTAAAGCATTGCCCAAGTACTGGGAATTCAAATAAAAAAACCCAACAATCCTTGGCCTTACCGAGATTGTATTTTCCTAGAGAACCAATTTAGATCGCCTTCCACATCTCTTCTTTGAGGCCAAGCTTTATCATTCAAATTTATCAATGCTCACTTTCAATTGTTTTGTTGTTGGATAAATTAATTTTTTTTGGTATAAAAATACTTCCTGACCTTGTGTCCATTCTGTTGGATGTTGGATTCAGTTAATTGAATGATAAAAGGAAGAGACTTCTGAACTAATCTCATAAAGAGAAAAGCAACACAACTTAGTCATGCCAATTCCATGTACTCCAGGATGTAGTTTTCTTGGACAAACATGAACATGATTCCAGAGGAGAAGCAACTAATGCCTGCTGTGAGCTTCTCCAGGCTGATCAAGCTCCCAGAGGCAATATATCCTGAGCCCCCAAACCATGAATCAATTCTATTAAAAACAAACAAACTGATAGCTAAGTCATTGTTCTGGCACTACCTTTCCTTATAAGTATAACCTCAGATGGGTCTACTGTATTTTAGTTGCCAGTCCATTGACACAGCATCTGTAGGTAAATCCTTGGCTAACCTTTATTTGACAAATCACATGCTAAGGGATGGAACCAAATTGATGCTTCATTCGTGCTGACAAAGAGAGAAACCAGTTATTTGTCCCATGTCATGCAGTCAGATCATAGAATAGTTACACAAGAATTACAGAGTCACAGAATGTTAGGACTGAGAGAGAACTTAGAGACATCTAGAGTCATCCCATCATTTACAGATGAAACTGATACCTAGCAGAGGGGAAGATTGTTTCTTAAGGACACAGAACTAAAAAGGAATAGCTTGGAGGTTGGAATCCTGGTGTTCTGATTTGCTGTCCAATGTCTTCTCACCACTCCAAACAGCTTTAAAAAGGAAATTTAAAAAAAATTTAAATGTTCCTCCCCATCCCCAAGAATGGTTTATTAGAGACTACACCTTCACAGTTACCCAAATGACTGAGACATGAAGAGAATCCAAGGTTCTACTTTATCAATCACTGATTTATTTTTTTAATTAAAAAATTAATTTTTCTAATTGGCAAATATTTCATTCTATTTTCACTAAAGGAAAAAAAAAACAAGCCAAATAATAGCTTGAGACTTTTAAATCAAATGTGATCAGGGTAATTAATTATAGATGTAAGATTCATCAAGTGATGACTTAAGGACTACAAATGAGGCAGTGTAATGATGTGAGATGAGTGCTATCTTGTGAGTGAGGGGTACTGGAGTTCTAGACGTTGATCACATAATTCCTTCTCTTTTCTGGACCTCAGTTTCCCCACCTACTAAATGAGATGTTGAATTACCTGATATATAATTAGATTCAACCAACTTTTGTTAGGTGGTTGCTGTGGGTCAGGGTGTGGAAGGTGCTGGGGATTCAAAGTCAGAAATGAAATGGGCTCTGCCCTCTGCGACCTTATATTCTACTGAGGGGAAAAATGTGGGGACAGGTAAGTAAAATACAAGAACTGAGGAAGGTAGTATATTAAGGGATTGGGATGGAGTTCTCATATTCTGTGAATACTAAGACCCACAGAGAACCTGAAGAAGATCAATTCAATCAAACTTGCAGCAGATGTATGGAGAGACCCTCCTAACAAAGTCCTGGGTTTGGGGGTTTCCCAGCTTTGCAACACAATGTCCATTTGCCATTTCCCGTAGGACTCCAGCGAGCGCACCGTCAAAATAACCTATGAAGTCCGAGAGAGCAAATGTACGATTGAAACAGGGAAAAACTGGAAAGAATGTAGCTTCAAAGATTCTGCAAATCGGGTAAAATTCTTTTACTATCTGTTTATCTATCTATCTATCTATCTATCTATCTATCTATCTATCTATCTATCTGTCTGTCTGTCTGTCTGTCTGTCTGTCTATCTATCTATCTTCCTTTCTCTTTGCAATTTGCACTTTGGTGAGAGAAGGAAGGAAAACTCTTCTCATTGGTCTTACAGGACCGAACAGAAGGAGGACAAACTTGAAAAGTATTCTGGTGGTCTATTTTGAAAGTTAAATGGATTTTTTTCTCTGTGATCAAATGAATATGAGGGTTTTTGTTTTATGTCATAGCTTTAGGCATAAAGGGGAAGTGATGAAGGAGTCAATGTTACAACAATGAGGAAGGCAAGAGATTGATCTCAGAGTCCAGGAAATTGGTGGCTGCTGTCTAAAGTTCTTTTGAGGGTATTAGCTTCTTTCCTTGCTGGAGAATGCTACAGTGCTCAGAGAAAATCCAAAAAGTAGGACTTTAGGGCTGGATTTCTTGCTAACCTACTATATCATGGTTCAGTGGTGGCACAGTGGATAGATTGTCAGTTCTGGAGTCAAGAAGGCTGATCTTCCTGAGTTCAGATCCAGCCTCAGATACTTGCTATCTGTGTGACCCCAGGCAAGTCTCTTAACCCTGTTTGTCTCAGTTTCCTCATCTGTAAAATGAGCTGGAAAAGGAAATAGCAAACCACTTAAGTATGATGTCTCTGGTTTTGCCTTGCAATACTTGGAGGGTCCCTAATTCTGTTCATGTGTGTCCTCTCTCCACTAATTTCATAGGAGGTCTTGAGTAGCTGGGCTTAAAAAATGAATCACCTTGTGTCCAATCTAAACATCAACAGATAAGGAGGATGGTAGTCTATAAGTCTAACAAAACCACAAGTCTATCACTGGCTCTGTATTTGTCATCTTGATAGACTTTGCCAGAAGTTGAGTTCCACTGGTAAAACCTACAAGAACCCCAAATTACTAAGCTACTAAGATCCAGTGGAGAAGCAAGAGGGGAGTATAACAGGTAGAGTCCTAAGGTAGCCTACATCCTGGTAAAGGGAAAATACTTCCAGATCTGGGAAGAATAATGCTCAGAAATTCATCATTTATAGTAGCTTTCATTCAATATCTCCCCATAATAGAGTAGGACAAGCCCTGGCTCTGGTTCAAGGCTCCATTATGAAACTTACATGTAACACACCTTTGACTTAAATCCAATTATCATCTTTATGCAGATGATTCCCAGGTTTATATTTCCAGCTCCAGCCTCTCCTCTGAGTTACAGTCCTGCATTACTGATTGTCTATTGGACATTTCAAACTGGTTTTCCCAGAGACACCTCAGACTTAATGTGCCCCAAAATCAAACTCCTCAACTACTCCTTCGAGCCTTCTGTATTGCTGTCCAAGACATCAGTCTCCAAACCTCCTACCTTCAGCATTATCCTTGACTTCTCATTGTCCCCTGTCCAAGTTGCCAGACATTGTTTCTCATTCCCCAACATCATTTCCATTGGATCCCTTATGTCTGCTCACTCAGTTGCCCCCTTCATTCGGAACCTCTCTATTTCTGGCCTAAATTATTACTTCTTAATTGGCCTTCCTATTTCAAATCTCTCACTACTCCTGTCTATCTGATAAATTTCTGGCAGCCAATTTTCTTAAGTCCAAATATGACCATGTCACTCCTTCCCCCAATCCATGACCAGAAGATTCTTCTCAATTAAGTGGGTTTCTGAATCTGTGGCTGAAGACTCACAGTCCCTTCTTTGTGTTTAGGCACAGGGAGAATGCACAATCACGGTGAAGAATCAGAATGGAAAAGAATTCAATATCATTGAACAGAATTGCCACATCATTCCAGGTATGTGATTAGCCCAACTGTTCCACACAGTGCCAATGTCATTTTTCATTATATGGCTCTGCATTAGTGGAGTGCACTGGGGCAGCCAGGGGGCACAATGGATAGTGTGCCAGGCCTGGAGTCAGGAAGACTTATCTTACTTGGTTCAAATCTAGCCTCAGACACTTACTGGCTGTGTGACCCTGGACAAGTCACTTTATCCTGTTTGCTTCAGTTTCCTCATTTGTAAAATGAGTTAGACAAGAAAATGGCACACCACTCCAGTATCTGCCAAGAAAACCCCAAATATGGTTGGAAAGAGTCCGACATGACTAAATGACTGAGCAGCAACATTGCTAGGTGCTGTGCTAAGTGATGGAGAAATAAAGAAAGCAAAAGAAGGCCCGTGTTATTAAGGAGAGAGAGAGAATGAAAATAAAGATGTACAAATAGGCAATGTAGGATAAATTCTAAATGATTAATAAAGAGAAGTAACGAATTAAGAAGGAAAGGGAAAGACTTTCTGCAGAAGGTGAAATTTCAGCTGGACTTCCAGGAATCCAGGGAAGTCAGGAGATGGAGAGAAGAAGGGAAAACATTCTAGGCACAGGGAATAGCCATTGGAAATGCCAGAGACAGCTAGATCAAAATGGCAAAGGCATAAGAAGTACTTTTTCCCCAGATCACCCAGCATACCTTTCTACAATTTAGAAAATGCATACTACAAAATTCAGATCAGGAAGGTCAAGAAAGTATTACAGTGAATTATTTTTTTCAGCCCAGAAAAGCTTAGACAGAAAGATCTGCAGACACTGGAGTTGGATCTGCCCAGGAGTAAAGTGGGGCAGCAGCATTAAGGAACATCTCAGCACCTGGAACTGAAAAGAAGGTTGATAAAGAGCAGCAGGGCAGAAAGCACTGGGACAGAAAGGGGGATCCCAGAATTAGCACTGGGAGAAAGTACAGGTGCCATCTGGCACCTCTGTCACTCATAACCCATGAATGGGTCACAGATGCAGAGTAGAGAAGTGGTCGTGGGCAAGTAAGCAGAGTACTTTCTGTGTAGCAAGGAGTAAACTTCAGAAACTTAGTTGTGTGGTTCGAAGGCTAGGAACAGAGCAGGGACTTAGTTTTAACCTTTAGCCTTAAACATAAACCCACCTTAGAATAACCCAGGCAGAAGACCAAGACGAAATTCTTGGTTCAGTCATTATGAATCTATAGAACTTCTCAGTGGGCTGAGTCCAGCCGAGTTTACTGAAGCTCAGTGAAATTAAGTTTGGGATGTATAAATGTTCAACAGGGACTAGCACCTCTGATGTGAGATCTTCCCAACTGTTTTCAGGGCTGATCATCCACCTCTGGTGTCCACCTGGCATTCAAATTTCACCCATGGCTTCAAGAAACTGTAGCATGATCAGTGTCCACATCCCAACAGACAGTCTCAGTAAATGAACTAAACTAGGTCGAGGGTAACCAAATGGGTTACAAACATGTTGGCAATTTACGGAAAGGTGTCTACCCCAAGCTTGTGAAGACTTTCCTAGTTGAATAGGTAGATGACAACAGTTTGTTCCAGTAACCATGACGGCAGCTGAAGCAGGTGCTGTGAGATACCTAGAGCCAGATTCCAAAGATTTCAACATCATCCACTGCATCCCAGGCCATCTCCAGTCAATTTGACTTTTATTTTGCCACTATACTTGGATAATTCTGTAAGAGAGAGTGAGGCTGATGACTTTGTGCAACTCTCCCTCACTTAAATCTAGTTCATGCATGAGTCAAGACATCCTCTGTGATGTCATTGTTCCTCTTCAAAAATGAAGGACATAAAACAATAGCTGAAATTCAGCGACATACAAGTCAATAGATCTGAACCCAGTTCAGGAACTTGCAGAACTCAGAACAAGAGGGTAGCGAATAGATCTTTCTTTGGATCATATCACTTTGTGAGCACTGAAAATTTTCAGAGCCTCAGTACTGAGCTATGAGAACAATAGGAAGACATATAAGGACAGAAACTCAGGCTGTAATACTCTACCAGAAATGAGCAGAGCACAGTACTAATATAAAATTCAAAGTCAAGAAACAGGTTGAAAAAATGAGCAAACAACAAAAAATAATCCAGTCATAAAGAGCTGCTATGGCGATGTACATATTCAAGATACAAAATGCAGAAAACAACAGTTTGAAATTATCTACAAGCAGAGCCTCAAAGAAAAATGCTGATTGGACACAAGCTCAAAAGAATTCCTAGAGGAGTTAAAGAAAAAGATTTTTAAAAGAGCAAAAAATATTTTAATGATGAAACAAGAAGGGTAGAGGAAAAATGGGGAAAAAAAGAGCTCTGCCAGAAAGATATGGAAAAAGAATTAACAGTTTGATAAAAGAGGTATAAAAACTCACTAAAGGAAATAATTCCTTAAAAATTAAAATTGGCCAAATGGAAGC